>JAGGAQ010005976.1:0-105175 GCA_017657225.1 Termitomyces sp. T69sscA | reverse complement strand
GGTTTACTTTTCCATTGACATTTTCTGACTAATTTTGTCCAGGTATCTATGTTTAAAGCTATCGTTGCACATGACAAGGTCAATCTTGCCAAATTAGCTGGCGTCTTTCTTAGAACAAGCAATAAACCTGCCGCTACCCTTTGTCTATACCACTGCTTCAGAATCTTTCCACAAGTTACGGCACTGAATTCTGAGGAGCTGGCAGAGATTTTGCATCTATTTCTTGACTACATCAGGCTGCTGTATGAGCTTGCTGTCCAAATCAAACAGGCTCGTGCGGTCCCCTCTAGTCGAATCCTCTCTCTCTTCGGTCTTTATCACGTTTCTTCTGATAGTTTTTCCATTCACCCTGGAACGTTCCTTGACCATACTAGGGGGCAGGAACTTCCTCCTGAAGGGCTCCCGATCTTTGATCAGGACCTCAGTCGAACTCTGAGTCAGGCTCTTCTGGATGAAATTAGGACACTGATTTCGCAGCAGATCGATCAATGCAAACATGCTGCACAGTTTTTCCCTTGTCTTGATTTTATCACCTTTGAATGCTGTAATCGGATATCATGTCCTCAAGAGCATATACCTTCAACTTCCGTATCGAAAAAGTGGTATAATATGCGGGTCCGACTCAATTTACAACAGGTATTGATACTTAATACCTTTTATTCCATCGGTGTGACTGAAGAGATGAGGAAAGAGAAGCTGTATGGTCCCAAGATTCTTCATTTTCCTTTTCTAAAAAAACACGCAGGATCTACATAAGTCAGCTTTATGAGTCTTTCAATCCCCCATTCTTTTACCTCGGAACACAAGCACTGCTCGACCCGGCAGAGATTCCCGAATTTAAGAAAGGTATCCAAGTCGTCAAAGAATGGCTTCGTGAGGTCGCCTACTCGCTCGATGTCTATCCCGAAGCTCATTTTTTCACTAACATGTTTCGCATCTCGAATCTGGCGTTGACATTTGACCGGCGCGATGCTCTCAGATATCTGTATAATTCTCCCCATTTAATTCCTGTTTTTGCTGTTCCGCCTTATATGAGGGATCCAAACGCATGTATGTTGGGTGAACTTCTGGTGTCTATAGATGGGAGTAAAGAGTGGAGCATATCTGCTGGTTTCTTGTGTCTTTGGTCAGTGTTCCAACCTTTTTATATGCATATTGAGTATCTCCTATAGTCATATCATCGACCGCGGGCTTCCTATGAACATCGATGACATTTGCACCCTGATTGAGCATCTCTGCACGGCCTGCGTCATATCATATACCAAATATCGAAAAGGTAGTTTGCACGGAACAACGCTCCCACGGAGTTGGCTTCTGCACTATCTGAATCGCCAAGATCCACAAGTAAAACCTCGTCCGCCTTTTTCCTACCTTATGCCTCGTATTGCGACATTACTGGAGACTATTTACAGTGGTACAGGCGCGGGTTAGTATATTCTAGATATTGGTCAGGTTTGTAATGTGACCCTGACACATTTAGAATACCTGTCGTTCGGCAGTTCCAACATTGCAGCCAGAAGCCCAAACATTCGCGGGGTGTTCATTACGCGCATGTGAGTAGGGCTCCTACTTGTTATTGTTAGTATGTTATGTCTAATTACTGTATCAATTAAAGTTGCCGAGCAATATGCCTTCGTATGTCTCCGAAGTCCTGTGATTTAGTTTTCTGGATCTCACAATTCGTTTTAAATTAGTCGGTTACAACATTCCCGGCCCTGGATGTTCTTTAAGATTTAGCATTCATGAAGCGGTGACATCAATTTACCGTTGTGACCGGACTTTCATCCAGCTCTATCGACAGTAAGACGCTCTTCCTCATCTGTGTCTCCTGAAGACTGATATCAAGACTGGAAGATACGTCTTTGCTCGAGGATGGCCAGATCTAGTTCGCGCTCTCCGCAACATGCCGCAAGGATCGCTCGTCGATGAATTGATCCAACTTCACGATCTGGGGCGGGAGGCTGTCCCAGCACGACCGGTCCATGGAGTGCGCATCATCCCCTTCCGTGCAGACGACGACCTGTTCCAGCTGCTAGGAGCTTCACCGCCCTCTTTATTAGAAACGGTGAGTGCCGATTCTGATATTCAGCAACAACAGCAGAGGGCTTGGAACGACGGCCAGGCAGAAGACCTGACTGAACATAGTGTCAATGTGGTCGAGCCCGATGAACTAGAAGGGATGCGGGACCCCGATGAAACAGCAGAGTTGGGTGATGATTTTGGCGACGAGCCTTCTTCACCTGCGATCATTGCTGCCGACCTGCCTCAAGCCCAGCCTCCTTCCGACGAGGAAAAGCATGCAGCATTAACGATCCTCAATTTGTATAGACGAAGCTGTCTCCAGCGTAGCCACGGCACCAAAGCGCGACGTATTCCAAGCATAACGAAGATGATCTCCGCCTGTTGGGAGGTATCTCACAAGATGTCTTGGGACAATAATCGACGCTATCGGTTTATCTTTCTCTGGCCCCTTCCTCATCTCCTGGTCTGTTTGGATGTCGCCCTCTCTACTGCTTCTTCCCAAAAGAAGCACCTCAAGAAGCGCCTCCTTGAGGATCGTCACGAGAATCTGGATGGCCTTACAAACCGTATGAACGAACATGTGTATGTCGTTCCCCTGATCGATACGTTATCTGACGCCTATTACCAGGAAATTGATGAAATCTCTAATGCATCTGCAAAAGACGTTAGAACCGGCGTCTGATCTTCACCGTCGCTACGATATAGCAGGACTTCGAGGAACAGTCAGAGAAACGGTTGAACTACTTCAAGCGCTTCCGTTCCCTACCCCAGATGAAATCCAGAAAAATCTTGACATTGTCGTGAAAGGAATCTTGACGCCCAGGCAGCCTCCCAATTCCCTTCCCAATCCTGAACTTGTGTGGGAAGAGATGTAGTGCTGTTTACTATTCAATAAATCCCAAATGTATCATTGATCGAGACGGGCAGTGAATACACAGGCAAGTAAGCTATCTAAAATAAAAAGGTTGCGTCAAAAAACTCGAGCACAAATACAGGTGCAGGGCGATCATGTCAAGTTAAGTGCACGGGAAAAACAGTGCTATACAATCAGTGAACATTAAGATTGAACACATTACAGTACACACAAGTAGACAGTTTGTTCCTCTTTAGGATTTAAACCTTGACATTGCCGTGAAAGGAATCTCGACGCCCAGGCCGCCTCCCAAGCTTCCCAAACCTGATGTGCTGTTTACTACTCAATAAATCCCAAATGTAACATTGATTGAGACGGGCAGTAAATGGTGGGTATACACAGCCAAGTAAGCTATCTAAAATAAAAAGGTTGCGTTAAAAAACTCCAGCACAAATACAGGTGCAGGGCGATCACGTTAAGTAATAAGTACACGGGAAAGCGAAGAATGCTATACAATCAGCGCGCTGAGGAGACATTAAGATTGAATACATTACAGTACACACAAGCAAGTAGACAGTTTGTTCCTCTTTAGGATCTTCGCGCCCGAGAGTTCCTTGAAGTTCCTGTTCTTGAGCTCTCGAAACGGGCTAGAATATCCGCATAGCCGGCGCGGTCGACACGGTGGACGTAATAGCTTCCGCCGCTGTTGCCCCACGAGACACTCCCCGAACGATACGGGCGCTCCACGACGTCGAAAATCGCACTGATGTCATCAACCTGGATATAGTATAAGGTGGGGGCAGCGGTGAAAACAATCTAGCTCACATTGCGCTCCGTAACGCGTGCATTGAGTGACGAAACAAAGGGTTTCAACGAAATAACGATGGCACCTTCTTTAAGATCCAAAAACTTTGGCCGTAGGGCCTCGTTCACTGCGTGCATACAGATAAGAGCCAATGTTCAGAACGAGGCGGGTTACGTACGTTTTTCGTCAAAAACTTTGTTATCCACCAGCACCACGTCTGCCTGCGGAATGAGCTCGTTGACTCTGGAGCTCTTCAACATATCCCCTTCCTCCAGCTCAATCTCTCCCAAGCGCACCCCCCACATCCTGCACCGCACTGCCAGGTGCTCCTTCATCTCCCTCGCTATCTTTGCAGGACCGGGAAGCACCTCGATTCCATAGCTCCTGCAGCCTGTTTGGAGGCTAGCCTGCACACACACATTCCCCACGCCGCTTCCAAGGTCGAGGAACAGCGAGTCCTCACGCAATCTTGTGATCTCAATCAGTTCGTACGCAAGACTTGGCATGAGCTCCCCGTAGACGGTGCTAGAAAACGCCTCGTATGCCTTGAGGTTCTGGACATATGGACCAACACTGCGCTGATAGTTTTCTTCGATGATGCGCATGAGAACCTTCTTGGGGATACCTGTCTGGGTCCATTGCGCGACGCTATGTTTTAGCGAGTTGCAAGGCGTGGACGCGAATGGATCTTTGGGAATTGGCGGGTATTTAAGTCTCCGAAGAAGAGCATTGATCTTCTCCATCGCATGAAGAAAGAGCGGACCATCTTGCCGGTGTATTGCACGCTGTAAAGCGCGAAGAAGGGGCATGGGTTTCGAACTAGAGGATATGGACGACGTGGAACAAGAGGAGTTGGGAGGCGAGGGCGAGGGCGAGGGCGGAGGTGCTTCTAAGAGGGTGTCGCTGGGTATTGAACCGAAGAGGGCTTGTTGAGCAGGTGTCAGATAACCTGCAAACATTAAACATAGTTTCTGACGAATAAGACGCAACATACATTCTATTATAGTGTACAGTGATTTTTCGAGGTCCATGATTGGATTGTAGTGATCCTTGTCTTTAGGAGCAAGCAGAATAAATCTACACGGACATGAGCTGCTCACGATGTGGGACACACGCAGCACGTACCGTTCTACAGCACCGGTATTTGGATACTCGAGCTCGACGACAGGATATTGGGTGGGGTGGGGTTTGAATCTATAGTCGCGTGGGTCGTCGTGATTCCTGAAATCTGGGAGCCGTGAGGTGGGACTTGCACGCGATCTAAAAAAACCTACACGGCTTGTAAGACTTCATGAGACGCTTGACAGTGTGTTCAGAGCTCCAGTGTCTCTCGCCGGGGCAGCCATCGTCGGGAGCCTTCCAGTCACGAGCTTGGACAGGACACTGGTCGTCCCAGGCTGGATAGGCGGAGGTGGAGCGGGACCTGCTGCTGCGGTATATTGGCTCTGGAGAGGGCGGACGGCTCTCAGTCGCGCTGGAGGCGCGTGATACGGGGGCAGAGGGGGCTTTGCGGCGGGCCTTCTTCGGGGCGACGGCCCGCAGGCGCTTGACGTCGCGGGGGAGGTCGGGGGCGGGGCTGGACTTGCGCTTGGCGCTGGCGGCGGGGCTGGGCGGCGTCGACGGCGCGGAGCCGGGGCGGCACCAGGGCGGGCCGGCGGCGGGGACGAGGGCGATGCGCTTGCGGACGACGGCCCGCGACGACGAGACGACGGAGCCGGACGGGCTCTTCGACGGCGAAAAGAACGAAAAGTCGGGCGACGACGTCGAGAGCATTGGCAGTCAATGTTATAAAATAGCTAGCACAGCCACCAAATACAATAAATCATCTAAACGCCGCTGCCTGCAGCCGCCACGACTCCCCGTACCGGCCTCCTGCGTCCACCAGCGCCGCGTGCGTCCCCGTCTCCACCACCGCAGACCGTTCCATGCACCTGCAGACCGTCAGCCCCGCCGCCGCCAGCACCGTGCAACTCACAGGATGAGATCCGCATGCCGCGTCAGACTGCCAAACCGATGCGACGAGAATATCATCGTCTTGTTCCCCCGCAGCACCCGCAGCCGCCCGAAAAGGTCTGACATCCAATCTGAGCCTATCTGGTCAAGACCGCAAATAGATCACATCACCATGTTCTGCCTTGGGGTCCAGGCTGGCCGAGGGCTCGTCAAACAGCAACAGGCCCACTCTAGGCTGCGACACGAGCGAACGCATGAACGTTCTCGACCTGAGTGACAACCGTGAGCATCGTGCGACCCTTGACGTGAGAACACGACTTGCAGTGCTATTCGCTGCATCTGCCCTCCAGACAGCGTCTTCAAGCTCGACGCCTCCATCCTCCCAACGCTCCGAATGCGCCCATAGTCCACGGGTCTGCCAAACAACGTCGTCGTCCCCTCTGGCAGAGCCGAATAGTAGTCCCGGACTGGGCGCTCTAGATACGTCTCGTACCCCTCGGGCAGCCGCTCAATGACCTCATCGGCACCGCCCATTCGGGCAGCCTGTCGTATCTTGTCTTCATCCCCAGCATTTTCAGGGTCTCCAAGACCAATGTTCTCCTTGATCTGCAAACAAAGCTGAGAAACGTATATTCAGACCTTGATATGCTTACCGAAAGAGGAAAGTGCGTATAATCCTGAAAGAGAACCGACATTGCTCGTCGGAGATGATCCAACCTGAGCAACCTGATATCTCTACCATCAATCAGGATTTCTCCTGATTCAGGCTCATAGAGTCGCGCAATGAGTTTAAGGACCGTACTCTTTCCAGACCCGTTCTCACCCACGATAACCTTTCAAGCAAAAGTCACCAACCCGCTTTAGTGAAAGAATAGCATACTCGTACACATAGCTGGCCCCTTTCTATCCTGAATGACACATTTTCCAGCGCGTACGCATTACTTCCTGGATAGCGAAAGGTTACATTTCTAGAGGCACGTCAGTGCAATACAACCAAAGCAGCTAATATCCCAACCTGAATTCCACCGAGATACCCGTCGCGAGGGACTGTTCATCCTCAGGGAACGGCTCAGTACCATCCGACACACGGTTTGGAATGTTCTCGACCTCATACACCCGCCGGACATCGGCAAATTTTTGTGCAAGAGAGCCTGTTTCATCATAGAGAGACACAAGGGTATGAGTAAAACCCGCCGTAGTTTGCTTTATAAGATTAAGCGATGCAAGAGATACAGGTATCGAGGTGGGATATTGCACAGCCCGCAGAGTGAAAACTATCTGCAGACAAGTAAACTCACGAGGATCTCGTTCGAGGATAAAACATACCTGAGGCAGCTCTCCTAACGGATCCTCCAGAAACGAGAACGGGGATAATTGAGCCATTTTATGCATCCGCAAAAGGTCCATAAAATGACCAGCACGATCTCCAACTGCTTGGCTACTGCGTTTAAATTCTCGAAAAAAAAAACAGTCAGGCCAAGCAAAGTCAAGGGATAGCTCGACGTACGATCAAACAGGTAATCCTGAAGGCCCCCAGCCACAATCTCCTTTCGATGTGCCGCACTGCTTACAGTCTGCTTCAAGCCCTCCATTCTAATATAATCAGCATCCTTGGTAGTCGCAGCCCACACTTCAATGTAACATCAACCACTACCACTCCAAAAGCCCAAACGCATACTTGCCAGCAGTATTCAAAAAACTCCGAGCAAAAGAACTCCTAGAAAACACAGTCTGCGCAAAACTCAGCATCGCAAGCAGCGTCCCATCGCGTTGATCTCGCAACACACTAATAAGCACAGAAAACTGCGAAACCAGCTGAAGCAGCATCGCGAGACCGGACAGCGTCGTCGAGATAGTCTCCCAAGCGATAGTCGTATGCGAACTCGGCGACACAGACTGTTCGAGCTGCCTTTGCACAGCGTCGTCATCGAACGTCGGCACGTCCAGGCGTCCCATCGCCCGGAAAGTGTGCATAGCATAAAACCTCTTGATGCGAAGGTTGAGTGGAATGACACATCGTTTCTTGCTGTATCTCATCAAACGCGCGACGAAAAGACACCCAAGCCTCCCCGCCGCAATCTCAAACAAGAGTTGCTTGTCGACATCGCGTTCGTCAATGGCAGATTGGACCTTGAAGCTCTAAGTGGTAGTCTGTCACTCGTAACGAACTCCCGACTCACAATTTTCAGCAGCTGGGCAGAGTACCTGTGAAAAGGAAGTACAACCTGTATATCCCGGTCATAGACCACGACACTTACCACAGCGAAATGGCGGGTATCAACGACGCGATACATTCAACTATAAGATATAGAGCAAGGTAGAACCAGCATGCACGGATGGAACCAATGTCCTTGAGCATGCGCAGGACATATGGTAGGTTCTGCGCAATCTCAAGGTATGGTTCAAGACGTGAGGAACCAGGTACGTGCGCGAGTTCTGGCTGGATTTCTTCGTAGAGATCCCAAACACCGATTCGGCTATGTTTTACATTCCGGGTATCTGAAGGATCGAAGCTGCCCTTTCTAGAACTTCTGCGTTGACGGAAGCCTCTCCGAGCCATGAGAGGAGCGAGAGTATTGATACAATCCTATTAAATGGAATGGTCACCTGAAATGACTTCACGAGGTTCAAATTCGGCACAGCCACTGATGGATGGAAAACGTATCGCTTCATCACATTTCAACAAGGTTAATTGTCCAACAACGAACTACATATAAGAATACAATAACATAATTCTAATCAATGTACATGGAATCGCCATCCTACACGACTATTGAAACTTCTCCTTGTAAATCCAGGCAAGACCAACATCACTTGCTCCTTGCGCGACCTAAAGGGAAAGTATTTCTCGAGTCAAAAGTCCCATTTGCGCCAAATAGTATAACAACTCACTGCGGCGCGATACCACTTTGCCGATTCTTTGCGATCTTTCTTGCACCCCTTCCCGTTTGCAAGACAAAAAGCCAGGTCACTCTGTGCATCGGGATCTCCAAGACGCGCAGCAACAGTGTAGTAGCTCTAGATCAGTTGTCAAGTCAGAGATTCGTCAAGAACGAGGTGGGAAGACAAACCACTGCCATCTTCTGGTCCTTAGCAACACCCCACCCCTGGAAGAAACATTGTCCAACCTCATAAATTGCCAGGACAAGCTCCGACTAACAGCAAAGATGAGTAAACCTAGTAAGATAAAAGATGGCCAAATGTACCTGGATAGCAGTCAAATCCACTCCACCACCTATTCGCGCATTCTCCAAATCATCGACCGCACTTTCAGCTGCCCGCTGAAGCCATTTGAATGCAACCTTCTCATTCTTCTCACACCCCCAGCCATGGCGGAGGGTCAAGCCCCACATGAGCATCCCAACACCGCACCCACCGCCCTCCTTCGCACTCTTCTCAAAGCAAGCAGCAGACTCCTTGAGCCTATTAGCCTCGTGATGCGTGATGCCTAATTGCAGATAATCCTGGGGCTTCTGTGTTTCAGATTGTATTGGCGGATCCAGAGCAAAACCGACGGTACGAGAGGCCTGGATCGAGGGATGGATCGGTTGAGTCAACGGAGACGACAGGGCGGGCGGTGTAGTAGGTGGTTTGGGCGCTGCCCGAGGTTGTGTAGTGAAAGCAGAAGGATCCAACGGGACGTCTGGAGTCTCTTCACCAGTGGGTGAAGCCGCAGAACTTGATGGGAGTTGGTAGTACGAATAATTGGAATAAAGGCTAGCAGGAGAGTCACTTCTCGAAGGATATCGATTCTGTGGGTTTGCAACCCCGGTGACAGGCTGCAAGTCGGGAATAAATTGCCCTGAGGATGTCGGAGGGGGCTTTCCACGAGAAGCGCCTCCTTGATCTAGAACAATTGTTGAAGATCTCTCTATGAGATTTGGTCCAGAACTATTGTTGTTCGCGGGCCTTGTTCTTTCCCTTGATGGACTATTTGAGGAACCTGATCGTCGTGTTAAGTTACGTTCCAAGACCCTCCGCTTTCGTTCCTCGTTTTCTGAGGTTGCATCTATCGACGGACGAACGGGCCGGGAGAAGTTGTTTGTGAATGGCCTTGTAATCGGCGTTCGACCTGCACGAGGAGTATTGGAGACATCATAGTCAGTCGGAGACGAGACAACAACAGTTGGAAGGGGTGATTCAAAAGATGAGTGTGAACTCGAGTGATCCCCTGGGAGCGTGTCATTGGGATGCGAAGGTAGGTAAGCCTTCTGCTGAACAGTCTCTGCTGTCGCCGGGGACTGCCATGAGTCATGTAGCGCCGAACCAGATATATTGTTTGAGTAGACGCTTTGATCGTCATAAAAGCGATGTGTCGATTCGTCGTCGTCATATACATATCTTGAATCAGTAGAGGTTCTTACTGAGCGAAGAAAGGAGTTATCGTCATTCGACGACGCTGTAGCTGTCGAATTACGCGCGAAACGACTATGCAATAAGGGTGATACTGGAGAATTCTGTGAACTGGGCCGTCCTGGCGTTGTGAGAGTCGGCATAGATATTTTCGGCTCGGGTTTGTTCGCGGAGGTACGGCGAACAAAAGAGTCAAGGGGAGACTGGAGGTGATAGGCAGAGGTAGCCGTCATGGCCGAATACTTGCAAGGCCAGCCGTAAAAAGGATTGGAAATAGTCAAAGAGTCTAAAGATGATCTTGGCTCCGATCATGCCATCCTCACTACCACCTTCATCAGAACTTCGGCTCTATATTACATATCTACAAGTGCTACTATATACCAACTCTCCTACGGGGTGTTTGTGTCACTCGGGAGCCAGCTCCTATCCCGGTGTGTCTTGGAGTCCCGGGTACAATTATCTTCGAGCTACCAGACGAAGTCTTGATTGCAATAGCATCATCAGCAATCTTCTTGGCGGCCCTAGGGGAAGAAGATATATCTGATTATGAGATTGGAAGTGACTAATCGAGGCACATACTCTTCTCGTTGTCTGGCAATCTCTGTCTCGATTTCCGCCCGTTTAGAGAACTCACGGTCAGCCTGACGTCGATTGCCCCGCTCATCAAAGTTCTTCTCCTTCACTGAGTAGAAAACCGACCCTAAGTCGGCTAGGTTGAAGAAGATCAGGGCATGTCGGTTGTCATCAGAAAAGACTATACTAACCGAGCCAATAAGCATCAATGGCAGTAACCTGAGTCATATATTCCTTCGACGTCAAGATAAGTTCATGATATACCACATAGGTCGGGGTATCTGCAGAACATCAATGGAGATATACGGGTCAAGAGGTGAATCACTCACATCCAAGCCCATACAAAGCGCTGGTTGGGTGAAGGTGTGTTGGTAAACCAGACCTGATATTAACAAATTCGCCAATGCCCTTGACTCTCGCAGCCTGATGGAAGTAACCGGCCGTTATTGCTTTTCTGAAGTAATCCCATTAGCACAATCCCTCCTGAATCAAAAGAGGGACCACAAACACACCGAATGACATCAAAGTCCGTTCCAGCCGATATAAGCTCCATCTTCTGGAAATTCATAATGTCCTCCAGTTGCAACCGAACCTCACGAGCCTTCCGCAAGAGTTTGGGATGTAAGAAATGCCGCATCGCCCAGTCGTCGCGGAAGCTATGACAGAATGAGTCCAATGACTATTGAACGACAACATCACAAACCCGTGGCTCTTCCATTGATTGAATACATTTAACAGTGTTAGATGATCACTCTCCGGAACGTTGAACTTCTCTCTCGCGGCATCTGCCTCTTCCATCCTTTCCTTTGGCCGGTAAAAGACACTTGGCACAGAAAGCATTGAGACAATGGTGAGCATTTCCATTGAACACTTGTATTCCACGGAAGCAATTAACATCTTTGCCATCGAGGGTTCCATTGGAAATTCTGACATCTTGCGCCCAACAGGGGTTAAATCACCAACGTTGTCTAGGGCACCAAGGACCCAAAGTTGGTACATGGAGTTTAATATATTTGCCTATAACATCTGTCAGATAAGTCAAAAAAATCTCAAGGGAGCGCACTTGAGGAGGAGGGTCCATAAAGTCAAATTCAAGCAGGTTCTTCACTCCTAATGATTTCAGCAGTAGAACTGTATTGGCCAGATTAGTTCGCTGGATTTCGGGAATGGTGTTCTCGAAGAGTTCGTTTCTGTAAGCCATCTCCGTGTACATCCGGTAACAAAATCTATACAGCAAGGCTGAGCAACTCACGGTGGGTGTGATTAAGATACTCACCCGCTCCCTGTCCGACCAGCTCGCCCGGTACGTTGGTTTGCGTTTGCTTGACTGATAGGTGTAATTTGCAATGCATCCATACCGAGTTTGGGATTGTAGACCTTCAACTTCGAATACCCGCCATCAACAACATAGAGGATACCATCCACTTAAGAGAATCGTTAGTCACATTCACAATATAGAGCAATGACATACCAGTTAAAGAGGTTTCGGCGATGTTGGTTGCTACAATAACTTTCCGCCTACCATCACTGGTGGCTTCGAAAATCTTGGCTTGCAAGTCAGCTGGCATCTGAGAATAGATTGGCAAAACAGCCAGGGGCGCTGGGTCATCGAGTTGTGATAATCGTTCTGGATTGAGATGCTATTCAACGAATTGTGGTCTATGTCAGTTAGACTAACCTTGAACGACCTGGCAAGTGATCTCTATATCTTCTTGACCAGTCATGAACACAAGTATATCGCCAGGGGGAAGAGACAGGTGAATTTGAAGAATCTGCTTTACAGAGCTGTCCACATAATCTTCGCAGGGTGACTTAGAGTGGAATATCTCGACGGGAAATGTCCTTCCAGGGATAGTGTATGTAGGAGCGTTCCCATAAAAAGACGAAAACTAAAGGACATTGAGTATCTTAGAAATTTGTCGATCACTCAATAAACCTACTTTATCAGCGTTCATGGTTGCAGAGGTTACAATTAACTTTAAGTCTCTCCGACGCGAGAGAACTAAAGGCGGTCTTTGAGTAATATATCAAAAGATGTCAAATACTCTAACCTTTGCGCAAAAGTCCCATAAGGACATCGGTGCTGAGAGACCTTTCATGCGCCTCGTCGAGGATGATGACGCTATAACGATCAAGATCGCCCTCGTTGAGCGATTCACGTAGGAGCACACCATCAGTCATATCTACGCATATGTTTAGAGGTTAATAAAGCGCTAAAGTAAGATTACATACATTTGATTTTTGTGTCGGAGGAAGTACAATCTTCAAAACGAATGGCATACCCGACAGTTGACCCCAACTTGCACTGGGAGCAAAGATCAGCAGCGGATTAGGTTACAAGGTAGTCTACACACCTCCATCTCTTCACTGACACGTTTTGCTACTGACATGGCGGCAACACGTCTGGGCTGAGTACATCCAACAAGACCATGCTGGCAGTAGCCATCTTCGTATAAGAATTGAGCCAGCTGTGTGGTTTTCCCTGATCCAGTTTCACCAACGACAATTATGACTGCAAGCTGTTTAGTGAGAGAAGCATAGAGTACAATAGTCTTACCTTGATTTTCCCGGATGACTTTCATCAATTCTTCTCGGCACGCAAAAGCCGGAAGATACTCGCGTTGTTCTTTGAGTGTCCTTGTTTTTGCGAAATTACTGACTCCCTTGGAAGTCTTCAGATGGGTTGCGAACTTCGAATCACCCTTATAATCTTCTTTTTCGCCCTTTGACTCACGCTCCCGTTTCTCCGCTTCAGCTTAGAGTTCAAAATTGAAAGTAAAACTATGTGAATGTCCAAATCTGGTGGACGGTCAAAATGGCCGGGATATAAGCACATACCTTCCGCTTCCGCTTCTTCATCTTTTACACCCATGATATTTCCCAACGCTGTGCCACCAAGCGCTGCAAGCTTCGCGGCTGCTTTGGCACGCTCAGCCTGCTCACGCTTCTCCTTGACAAGAGCACTGCCCTTCTTTGAAAAGACTGCCATGTCACTGGAAAGGTCACGAATCGGGTTGATAGGATCCAACTGCTTCGTGAATACAGTTCTGCCGTCCAGAAATGGCGGTTTGATATCATGGACCATGACATGTACGGTAGACTCTGATTCATCTTCAAAATCTAAGTCAACCGTCCTCCTCGTCGCGACGCCAGAGGTGAGCATTCGGTTTGCTTCCCAGAGGTCGTTGTCAGCATTCTAGAAACAGTTCAGTTGAGTTCAAGGTCTGGAGCAGCTGACATACATATTGAGCCTGTCTGGCCGAGATTTTTTTCTGGTAATTTGTGCGATGAGTACATAATACATGTGAGACAGTAAGTGAACGACATACCACTTGTTTGGTGGCAATCTCGGCATCCTTTAGAAAACTTAAATCTTCGTATTGCGCCAGAGGATTATGTTCTTCGTCTCCCGCAATCCCTCCCTCTTCGGCAGTTGTGTACCAATCGCGATCCAACTTGACCTGTTCCTCCTCCCATTCCCTTGTATCGAGGCCTAAAGGACCATTACCACCATCTGGGCTACCACCTCTTGCAACTCTGGGTGTGGGTGCATCCCACATTTGATTTCTGGCGCGTCCCCACCCAGAACCATCTTGTCCACGCGAGTCACGCGGTGTCGACTCCCAACCAACATTTGGCACACGGACACTAGGGGCGTCGCTCGAACTGTTGCGCACAGAGCGGGGGGTTGAATTCCAACTCCTCCCCACATCAGACTTTCGTTTATCACCCCATCCTCGGTCTCGGTCTCGATTCGAGCGCCGTTGAAAGTCACCCAAACCCTGAGGCGCATCTCTGCGCTCATGAGCAGCAGTGATACCCTCTAAAAATCGAATGAATTGGAGTTTCAGTCAAGACGTGGAGAGAATGCTCACCTCTTTGTTTTTCTTTGCTCCTTCGATACTCTTCCAACCTTCTCCGTCCAGTATCCGACAACCCACCAGGATGTGAGGGCGTTTCGTTTCCCCTTTGCCGAGCATGTTCGCTTCGTGAAGCAGGTATTGTCGGCACTGGGCTTTTGCTCAGTAGATCCCCAACGATAGATCGGATTGTTCTCACCTTTAAAAAGTGGCTCAGACCCATTATCGAGCCTGGGTTTCTTCCGGCTGGAATCGTTTACATGATTAGCAGCCCTTTTCTCTTGCGCTAATCTGTCTAATCCGAGCAATGAACCGCGAGGTGTCGGTGGCTCTATCGGTTTAGCGGGTTGCCGGAACACGTGTCTCTGTAAAGTGAGTGGAGTTGGTGAATGAACAGGTATTTCAAGAGAATTACATACACTCTCCATGCGCATGAGACCGCCTGGCCGAACCGGTTCTGGCTCAAGCACATCGCTATCGTGAACCGTGATTCCCTGGACTGGTTGCGGGACAACACCAGTTGCCTCTTGTTTTGCATGTACGAGGACTTCGGAATGAACTTCGGCCAAGAAGGAGTCCTTGAACTTCCCAAAGGTCCTGGCGGCTGAAGTCGTTGATTTTGAATACGTGTTGTAAAATAGTGTGTTCTCGTACCTTTGGTAAAGTCTTCCAGAGAATTTGTCTTTGCGAGGTCAATGACTCTCAAAGCCAGTTGATCATTGGGATTAATGGTATTCAGCGCTCTTGATAGTTTAATAGCCAGCTGGTGTTTGAATGGATTCTCCTGACCCTCAACGGTTGCCATATATTAAGTGACCAACTAATGGCGCTAATTGGATGTAAGAGTCAGTGTTAAACGTTAAACATCTTGAATGGCAGCGGTTTGATATGTCGGAAGTTCTTTTTCCCACGCCGGCTGTGTGTATCGTCGAGACGGATATTCGCAGCTAATGCCAGCCAGTTAAACTAAACTGAAGCACGTTTGGTAGCGACCATTGTTATATACATCGTCTCATAGTGAATAAAATTATCGTCTCATGGTGAATTCAAATATCAATCATGGTACCAGCATTCATTGCATTTTTGACTCGACTATTGACGAGATGTAGCGCGTGATAGATATATATACATTAATTTTCCACATAAATCATCCATAAATCCAGACCCTTAGAGTTTGGCGGCCGCGAGAACGTAGTTGTTCGAGTGAACAGACTTCACCTTGTTGACATCGTTCATGGTGACCGGGCGACATTCGTGAGCATGGTTGTATCCCACCCTGAAAGTTAAAGAGAATGAAAAAAAGATCAGATGCTACAATGCATGACTTTACCTTGTCCTGCCATCGGCACCTCCGGGCTTGTAGAATTCGGGTCGGCGGAGTAGCGAAACAACAACTGCACCACCAAGGCCGACGTTGTGGACAAGTCCGTACTTGCCGCGCTTGTCTGCGGTATCGAAGAGACCTGGCGCTTGCATAGGTCCAGCCCCTGATCATAATGGTCAGCAGCGATACGAAAAGTGATAACTGTCAAGGCTCACATCCTCGCAATTGCACTGTGGGGATTATATCAGATCAGAAGAACAGGACAAATTCGGCATTGACGTACTCATGATGTAGAAATGCATTCCGAGACCGGTGGCACCAAGAGGGTGTCCTTTTGCCTCCAATCCACCGCTAGGGTTCACAACGTACTTGCCGCCGTACTAAATGACGAACGAAGGCGTAAGTTCATTAACATCAAGTAGGAAAAACAGTTGACTGACGGTGTTGTCACCGCGGTCAACGAACTTGTGGGCGTCTTCAAGAGGGCACAGGCCGAGCGCTGGGTAAGTAAGAAGCTAGAAGAAACAGATGTGTGAGCTACAACGAAAGTTGGAAGATCGGAAGATATACCTCATTGGCAGCGAAGCAGTCGTGAAGCTCGACCACTCCTACTTGATCCCTTCCCTGGCCTGGAGCAAAGCCAGCTTCCGCAAAGACCTTGTCAGCAGCGTTCTTCGACATAGTGTATCCGATGAGTTCAATTGCACTTCGTCCCAAGGCGACGGGGCTGTCTGTGGTCAACGATGTAGCAACGATCTCGATAGCCTGGTTTTCAAGGCCGTGTTTATGGACGAAGTCCTCTGAAGCAACGATACAGCAAGCTGCTCCATCCTACTCAGACGGTGAGAAATTAACTTGAGGTTAACGAGGATAAAACTGACAGATGTCGGACTGCACATGAACTTGGTCAATTGATTGTTAATCTTTTTGGCGTTGAGAATCTGTTCGACGCTCCATCCATCACGGAACTGGGAGTAGGGATTGTTCAGGGAGTGCTTGTGGTTTTTGGACGCTGCATCAAATTATCAGCAAAGTAAAGCAAAATTAAGAATGTGGACGTACCGATCTTGGCCAAGGTCTCGATGCTGCCTCCGTATTTGTTGAAATACTCCTGGGCACCATCGGCAAACATACGAGGCGCATTGGGACCATGGTTTTCGCCGAGACCTTCCTCTTTCTCGATCTCAACCATTTTGGCATTGAAAAGGGCCATAGCGGGTTTACGGTCAGGCCAGTTCGAGCCGAGACTGCCGGGCTTCATGCGCTCGAATCCAAGAGCAATAGAGCACTCGGTTTGACCGTGCTTCACAGCGGTGTTTGCCAGGAACAGAGCCGAAGAACCAGTGGAGCAGTTGTTGTTGACATTGACAACGGGGATACCAGTCATGCCGAGATTGTACAAGGCTCTCTGGAGGAAGCTTCAGAGCCGATTCCATGAACAGCGGAAACACATTATACTGACCTGTCCGCAAGTCGAGTCTCCGTAGCAGTACCCAACGTAAGCACTTTCGACCTGGTCGTATGTGATGCCTGGACATGACATCAATCAAGATACGCATTGAGGTACGCTAATGATACGTACCTGCGTCCAAGAGGGCCTTGGTAGCGGCTTCCAAGCCCATCTGAGATAGATTGTGTCAAATCTCAAGCTTCAGCTCAACAAATGCAATTCATGATACGTACATCTTCAGTGGCACGCTGACCTCTGGGCTAAAGATGATAATAAATGTCAAGTTTCCTTCAATGATGCCATGATTATGGCACTGACCTTGATGAAAGCTGTGCATCCACCACCGATCAAGAAAGTACGTCTGCCTGGCATCTCGAATGAAAATGAATGAATGCAAGAAAGTTATGCGGGGTATGGGGGAAGATGTGCGAAAAAAGGACTTTATATATGGTGTGTCGGGTTGTGTCGGTTGAAAATGAGCCGAGTAACCGGTCCGTCGCGGTTGTGGGGAAATTGAAAAAAAAACATTGCCGGCACCTCTTTCATCTGATTTATCTGAGACGCGCATTGAGCAAGTGCACGGATCAAATAGTTCATGCTCCGACACCTAGACTTTTCGGCCCACAACAGCGGAAAACGAGTCTAGATGCACGGAACTGACTGAGCTACATGATATGTCGTAGTCGAAAAAAATATGCAACTTGGCCGAACTCAGATAAGCGACTGACGAACGAGCGAAAAGATGCCCGCCACAAACGCTCATCTCCGAAGGGGGATGCGAGGTATAAGTATACACTTAGACTCAAGATTTCGAGTGTGATCAACTACTTAGCTACCTAAATAAATTGTCCGCCAGCTATTTGCCTTTACTTGTCTTGCCTTTGCCGTAAGACTTGCCCTCGAAGCCTGGACGTGCCTTCGTTTTCGTCTTCGCCTTAGTGATACCCTTGCGCTTGTCATTTCGTCGCTCATTACGCATTGCAATATTATCAGCGCGTTTCTTTTGCTTTGCTGCCATTGCCTGTTGAATTTGGTCCTTACGTTCATCCCTGCATACCATCCATCAATCGACTCAGAAGTGTGCGCAGAAAGACGGAAATTAACGCACCACTCCTTCTTGCTCTTCTCCTTCCCCTTTTCCTTTCGCTTTACAGCCTTCTTTAACCGCGCCACATCATCGTGTATTTTGACACCCTCCATTCGCGCTTCCGCCTTCTCCCATTGTTCCCGTTCCGTGATCGCGCGCTGTTTCTCTTCCGGCAATTTCGCCAAATGCTCTTTACGCGTCACCAGCTGCTCTAGGGCCTGTTGCGGGTTTGCCGTAGATTTGACATGCTGTCCCTTCTTTGTTGTCGTTGATGAACCTGCAAGCGATGAAAAAGCTACTGTGGCCAAAGTCTCCATCCGGGAGCTTTCATCTGAAACCAGAAGCTGAGTCTGTTCCAGTCATAGTGAGGATATAAGTCATGAGATCTTTTTTTGGCGGGCCTGACCTTGGTAAGGTGGCCCTTGTCTCTTTTCTCCTTGGGTGTCAGCTGATCCTTGCCCTTTCCCTTGCGTCCTTTTGCCTCTTCATCTCTCCGAATCTTCTCACGCGTCTCCCTCCGCCTTCGCTCGCGCATAGCTGCACGCTGCGCTCGACGTTCCTCAAGAAGCTCATCTCGACCCCCATCTCCAGTAGACTCGTGCCCACGACCTCCACGCCGCAGCTGTAACATCCGAGCATGAAGCTTTTCCTTCAGCTCGGTGATTCCACCAGAGGAAGGCATGGGTATGACTTCGGCATTATCAGTCTCATCCTCGGGGTCGAGGTCGACATTAGGTGCAGTGTTGTTGGCGGGATCAAGCTGTGAAATGTCAATTTCTAGATATACTGCGAACTTGTGCACGTACTTTTTCACGTTTCCCTTTTCGAGTCGCTTCCTTTATAGCCTGCTTTGGGGCCTTTTGGTTCTTGCTGTGTTTGTGATATTTTGAAGCCTATCAGAGTTGAATCGTTGTGTCAAAAGGAGGGTTGAGGAACACACTTGTTCCTCGGTCTGGTCCCGAACAACATAGTATTTCGATGGTATGAGCTTCAAAAGAGCCTCGAAAGTGTCGTTGTGAGCCTCCAAGGAGGCACGAAGAGTGGCTGGAGGGGTGACCATCATGCGACAAGTATGTGGCTTGATTGCCAGAAAATATGATTCATGCCGTCACGATGCGCGTCCTGTCACGTACAGTCACGTCACTTACACGCCTTCAAGCTCCAACACGACTCCAATGGCTCCCTCAACCAAGGTTGCAAAGGTCACCAAGCCTGGCGGAAAGGACATTCGAATGTTCTTTGGTGCAATTCCTAGTCACCAGAAGGTATATAGGCTATGTCTTCAGTGTCGCCGGCCACATTATTCATTCTGAACAACTAGGCGTCAGGTTCTGGATCACAGCGGAAGGACGCAATAGAAATCAGTGCGTAGAAATACGTGACCTCGACTTGATCTAATACAATGACTTACTTTGGCAGGCGATGACGATAGGTCAACTACTCTTACTCTTTCTTTACGGAAGGTCGTTTTTTGACGTCTACACCTACTGTAGCAAAGCAACAAAGAAATCTGCCACTCCGCAAAAACGCCTTTCGAAATCAACACCCTCGAAGGCGCTGGACTTGGGTGACGATGCATCACCAGCCAAGAAGTCTACGCCTGCGAAGCGTAAGAAGACTGTTGACAGCGACAGCGAAGAGGACGAGGACATGGAAAAGGCTGTCATTTCACGTCCTCGGAAGAAGATGACTGTCGTGAACTCTAGTGAAGACGAGTCAACAGCCAAGGTCGTTACCAATTCAACCCAAGCACATAAAGCCAAGAAGAAACCCCGGGCGTCAACAAGCCAAAAGACTGCAAAGAAAGACGACGAATTCATAGCTGGTTCTAATGAATCTGAAGTTGAGTCGTTGGATGCTGAAGATCATTTAACCTCGAAAGGCAAGAAGAGACCTCGACCTTCAATAACAAAACCGAAGGTCAAAGTTGAGGACCCGCCGACGACAAGTGTGAAGGGCAAGGAGAAAGAAAAGCAGGAGCCCAAGGCAAAATTCGAGTGTGTGTCACATTTCATAGCTTCAAGCATTCCTTACAATATGACTTGCAGCTGGGCTGCAGCGAAGGCTGCCAAACTCGCAGGCCCAGTAGCACATGGATCCAAACAAGTCCCGGACGGCGCGCCTAATGCTCTTGCAGGGCTTTCGTTTGTGTTTACGGGCGAGTTAAGCAGCTTTTCACGCGAAGAGGCTGTAGACCTTGCGAAGCGCTTTGGAGGGTGTGTACTGCTCGCTTCACGGAATTGTAAGTTTCTCAAAGCCAAACTCAAACATCAGACGCGTCGTGGGGCAACCATCGAGTAAAACCGATTTCGTGGTCCTAGGTGATAACGCTGGACCTAGCAAACTAGCGGCAATCAAGAAACACGGTATTCGAACGGTCAGTGAGGACGAGTTTCTTGCCTTGATTGGGAGTCGGAAAGGAGGAAAGATTGATGAGAAAACAAAAAAAAAGATGGAGAAAGAGGAAGCCGCCATTAAGGAGGCTGCCAAGGAGTTGGAGAAGCGGGAAGAAGACGAGAAGAGGGCCTATGTTGGCGGGTATGTTCACGTGAGAGAACATTACGGCCATTGCTGAACCAACGCAACATAGCATTAAAAGTATAGATCCAAATTCGCAGCTATGGACGACGAGGTATGCTCCTCAGTCGCTCAAGGAGATTTGTGGAAACAAGGCTCAGGTCGAAAAGCTACAGTTATGGTTACGCGAATGGTAATTCCCCTTCTAAACACCAACTCCTTGTCTCTAATTTTTTTTTCAGGCAAGACAGCAAGAAGGCTAATTTCAAGAAGCCAGGCAAAAGTGGGATGAATGTGTATCGTGCCGTTATGATCACAGGTTCTCCTGGAATCGGCAAGACTACTAGTGCACATCTGTGTGCTAAGTTGGAAGGGTACACGCCAATAGAACTGAATGCCAGTGATGCCCGAAGCAAAAAGCTCGTTGAAGTGAGTTATACCAGTACGGATGATGGTTGATTTTGACTTGAATTATCTGTCGTTAGAATGGGATGAACGTTAACAACACCTCGCTTGATAAATTTATTGGGAGTCATGTAAATGGAACTTTTTGTTATTGTCGTCGTAGCTGACATCCCTGTCTTAAGGATACCAACTCGCTTGGCGTGACTATCACGGACAAGACATGTCTGATTATGGATGAAGTCGACGGAATGTCCTCTGGCGATCGAGGAGGTGTCGGGGCTTTAAACGCATTGATAAAGAAGACGCAGGTGCGTCAAAATCCGCTCAGCGGGAATGCAATAACGAAGATTCAACATTTAGGTGCCGATTATATGTATTGCTAACGACAGACAGGCACAAAAGCTCAAGCCATTGATGGGGACGACTTTCAATATGACATTCCAAAAGTATGTAGTCCCTCGCGAGAAAAGATGATTTCAGATGATGACTATATCAAGGCCACAAGTGGCTATGGTGCGCTCCAGAATCCTAACCATTGCCTTCAAGGAGAAGATGAAGATTCCTGCAAACGTCATTGATCAACTTATTGCTGGGTCACAGTCTGATATCCGCCAAGTGCTCAATATGCTGTCAACCTGGAAGTTGTCAAGTAATACGATGGATTTTGACGAGGGGAAAAACCTGTAGATCTTTCGCATGCTGATCTCATGTTTTTTGGACTGAATAATCTAAATAGGACCAAAATGAACGAGAAGTATTCAATCATGAGTCCCTTTGATATTACGTCAAAGATGCTTGGCCCGTACCTCTTCTCCGCGACTTCGAGAGAGACCCTTGGGGATAAAATGGAATTGTACTTCCAGGATCACTCCTTCGTTCCTTTGTTCATACAGGTCATTAGCCATTGCTTGATACCTCCTTTGCTTTAACTCCATTTTCCAGGAAAATTATCTCAAGACTCAACCGTCGAAACTCCGTGATATAGATGGGCCGGAAAAGGTGTTGAAACAGCTCGAAATAATGGATCGTGCAGCATCCTCCATATCTGATGGCGATCTCGTAGATGCATTGATTCATGGGTCAGTTTTATTTCTCTTTCTGTATGTGCTGTCGGCTCATGTCTGATAACTAGCCCTGAACAACATTGGAGTCTCATGCCACTACATGCGGTGTGTTCGACAGTTCGCCCTGCTTCGATGATCTATGGCACTGGAGCACATTATGGAGGTCCCAATTCGATGTCTTTCCCCCAGTTCGTATCATGTTAACGCAGTCTACACCCTGTTTCTGGTTCAATTGTTGCGCAGATACCTTGGCCAGAATTCAAAGCATGGAAAGCTAAGTAGACAATTGGCCGACGTCCAGATTCGGATGCGATTGAAAGTTTCGGGTGACAAGTCAGAAATACGTCAATCATATCTCCCTGCGTTATTCCCTCATATTGTGAAGCCCTTGATGGACTCCGGAGCTGTTTGTTCCTTCAATTGCTTGTAGAGATGATGACTAATAGTGAGCCAAAGTCTGCGGTGGACGAAGTGATTGAGCGAATGGACGAGTACTATCTTTCAAAAGAGGACTGGGACAGCGTCGTGGAACTGGGTGTTGACCAAAACAAGGATGACCTTGTATTGAAAAAAATTTCGGCTGCTACAAAGGCCGCACTTACCAAGAAGTACGTGATTTTACTCGCCATGCATATGCTAGTGCTGACAATACGCCCTAAGGTACAACGGTTCGGAACACCCAATTCCGTTTCATAAAGGCCAAAATATCGGAAAACCAAAGAAGTTGGCCATGGAACCTTTGCCAGATCTTGAAGACGTATATGACGTACGTTTAAGCCAGAATTCTTTCTAGGACATTTCTGACATACTTTATGTAGCTTGATGAAGCAAACGAGGAAGCTTCGGACGATGAATCACAAAAGAATTCTACTAAGATTCTTGACGATGTCAGTGCAGACAAGTTGATCCAGGTGTCCAAGAAGAGGAAAACATCTATGAAAAACAAGGCCAAGAAGTGATTTTAGCTCTTATCTACACTACACTTGATAGATTTTGGTTGAATGAATCAATGAGTCGTCAGTGCTGTAATCTCATATGTTCACCTTTTTTTGAACACACTATCTTCCCCAAGCGACTCGGGTTTGTAATGAGTTACCGACTGCATCAATCAGATTAATATGACGAGATAGCACCAAACTCCTGTTCTCGAATAGTATGGCTGATCCAACAACCCAATCCAACTATCTGCAGATTGCGACAGAACATCTCGCTATCGACTGGGTTCTCGATTTCGATGTGCAGATAATCTCAGGTTCTGTTACCCACCACCTCCTCGTCAAGGAGGATGGCGTGAAGGAAGTCATGTAAGGACCTCCGCTCGTTCATTCTCGAGTACAATGCTTAAAGCTTGTAAAGATTTGATACATCGGATTTGAACCTGTCCGATGTCAAGATCAGTGGAAAATCTGTGAATGTGAGTTTCCTTGTCTGCCACAGTAAGCTTCACTCGTACTCAGATCGTCTGCTACATAGTACGATCTTAAAGCAAAACATGAGATTATGGGCTCCGCCTTGCACATTGCTTTACCTTCTGACTTGAAGGCTGGCCAGTATATCGATGTTACAATTGACTACAAGACGACAAAGGATTGTACCGCGTTGCAATGGTTAGATAAAGCGTATGTCCTTCGACATCATGACCCAGAATTATGTTTGAACTCTTTCAACAGACAGACACAGGGAAAGCGGTTCCCTTTCCTCTTCAGCCAATGCCAGCCCATCTATGCCCGCGCTGTTGTACCTTTGCAAGGTCGTCGTTATCTTATGCATTCACAATTACCTATACTCATTTGTCAGTGCAGACACACCTTCTGTTAAGATTGTAAGTTGAGCTTTCGACTAAATCAGCTTTGCCGATTTATTTCCCTACAGACATACTCTGCCAAAGTGTCTTCTGTCTTTCCAGTGCTCCTCTCTGCAATCCGTCAGTCTCCTCCTCCAACTGGCCCGGTTCATGACGGCAAAGTGGTTGGAAAGGATCCAGTAACATACTCATATCACCAAGTAAGCAGCCATCATTTACTTTACTTAATATCTACCCTTATCATTGCAGCCCGTGCCTATCCCGTCGTATCTCATCGCAGTCGCTTCTGGAAACGTGCACTACCGAGCCTTCCCGAAACATGAAGACAAAGAATGGACTTGTGGAATTTGGGCTGAGCCTGAACTCATTGACAATGCTTACTGGGAATTCAGCCAAGACACAGCAAGGTACATACTTTGTATCATACTCTTGACTTTTTCCAGATTGACCATTGCCCAAGGTTCCTTGCGGAGGAAGAAAAGATTGTAACGCCTTATAAGTTTGGAGTCTATGATCTCCTAGTTCTGCCTCCGTCCTTCCCCTATGGTGGCATGGTATGTCGCCTCGGTTTCTGTTAGCCTTGATGTTGATCGTCACAGGAAAATGCGTGCTTATCGTTCTTGACTCCGAGTTTGGCTCTTCTTTCAATATTGCTCAATTGTGTGCTGATCGTAGAACCTTCAAAGCTCTCCTCACCGGTGACCGCGCCCTTGTGGACGTTGTAGTACATGAGCTAACTCATTCTTGGTTCGGCAATGGTGTTACGTGCGTTTTCCTGCTTTTCCCTTCACAAATTGCTGAATCACCGTCAGCCATGCCCATGCCACCCATTTCTGGCTAAACGAAGGCTGGACCACTTATATCGAACGTGTGTTGCAGCAGAAGTTGCATACACCTGCACACCGAGACTTTTCTTATATCATTGGTTCCAAGGCACTTAAGAACGCTTTTCAAGAATTTGAGAAGGCGCCGAAATACCGGCGTCTCGTCATCGACTTTGACGTGGGGGAGGACCCAGACTCCGCCTACAGTAGTATTCCATATGAAAAAGGGGCAAATTTCATCCTCTTCCTTGGTTAGTGTCTCTTCAACTTCCTCTTCCACTATCCTAAGGATCAAGCAGAACGCAAGCTGGGAGGCCTTGAAGTCTTTCTCCCCTACGTCAAGGACTACGTGAATACCTTCATTGGAAAGAGCATCACCACGGAACAGTGGAAAAAGCATCTTTATGAATATTGGGAGAAGCACGGTGGTGCAGAGAAGATTCAAATTCTGGACTCGATCGATTGGGATGTGTGTGACATTCTTTCCCGGAAAGACCACATCTAACGCATGTGGTTCAACACAGGCTTGGCTCTATGGACAAAGCCAGCATCTTCCTGTCGAGTTGGAATATGACACTTCGCTGGCAAAAGAAGTCTATTCCCTTGCCTCCGATTGGGATGCTGCTCGCGCCACATCTGACATTACTCAACTAAAGTTCAAGGAGTCTGACCTCGATAAATTCGACTCCAACCAAATCAGTCAGCCACCCACCGAATCATTCATCTCACATTCTTGGTTTGACTGATTCGTTTAGTTTCTTTCCTCGAACGCCTTCAGTCATATCCGCCATTGCCGTTATCTCATGTCCGCCATCTTGGCACGCTCTACAAATTTGCCGCCACATCCAACGCAGAAGTGCGCTTCCGATTCTACGAGCTTGCTCTCGCCGATGCACAATCCGAATGTGCAAAGGCAATCGCCGCTCAGGCGGTGAACTGGATTGTTGGAGCAGATTCTGAATCCGGATTAATCGTTGGAAGGATGAAGTTCTGTAGGCCCACATTCCGGTATGTCTATAAAGTGGACGAGGCCCTGGCTGTAAAGGTCTGGCAAAGCAAGAAAGACGCCTTCCATCCGATTGCAAAGAGATTGATTGACAAGGTATTTTGAATAACGGAAGATTATTTCTACTATTGGGTAACTTACAACTTTTCCGATGCAGGACTTGAAACTCAACTAACAGAAGAAGTAAATTGTACTTAAAATTCATTCCCCAAGGCCACAAAGGCCTTCTTCCATGTACACATGAAGCATTAAGCAGTCGTCAATCTTAAATGCAGGAATGAACTCAAGTTTCTAGAGGAGAGACTGGTGATGCTAGTCTGCACACACCTATGCATCTATTTAAATCCAGCCCACAAATCTCCAAAGACGTCATCCTTCTTTGGCTGTACCAAATTAGCACTTGTCGCAGTACTAGAAGTCGCGAATGACCCGAATGGGTCCTGTGCAGTAGCAGGAGCCATTGATGATGATCCCCACACAGCCGACGTGTTAAATAGCCCGGACTGTTGTTGGCCCGTAAGTCCTGTCTGAGGTGCATCCCAAAGGTTCTGCACAGGAGGGGCGGCAGCAGGTGCACCCCAGCCAGAACTTACTCCCCACGCACCAGCACCCGATGTTCCAATCATACTCGTAATTGGTTGCTGCTGCTGCTGCTGCTCGGTTACTGCCTGTGTAGCCCATGGAGAAGCAGCTGGTGTAGCGCCAAACTGCCCAAAAGTCGATGGGGCAGGAACAGATGGGGACGAAAAAAGGGAAAGGATATCTTGCTTGACATCTTTCTTGTGCGTGTCAGGTACTGGCGGACTGGAGGGAGTCGGTGCGCGGAAATCGAGAGAAAAGAGATCATTTTCCGGTGCTTTAGGTTGTGCTGGTGCTGGTGCTGGTGCTGGGGCGGGTGCAGGTTTCGACGACACCGCGGCTTCCTGCTGCTGTGATGAGAACGTGGAAAAATTGGTCGAAAGGAGCGGATGAGCTTGAGGTTGACGAGTGGTGACGCCTGCAGTAGAATTATGGGAAGATGGTGATGTCGGTGGTTGCGCGTGATGTGGCTGGGTAGCGGGAGTTCTAACAGTATTTTCAAGATCAGATGGATTTGAAGGAGGAGGGCCCTCTAGAGCCCAACGTCTAGACTCATATTTCGAACGTATGAAAGATTCCATCTTGCTTTACAATCGGATGAGCTCAGCTCCAAAGAAAGTGAACGAAGATAGCGTACTGCTCGGGAGGAATGTGCCCTGGCTTCAGATGTGCCTCCCAATACAGGTTCGCCAGATGGTTCCCCCACTTTTGAATCGACTGGTCCTGCATTAGCTTGAGCGCGAAAGCGGAGAAAGGGAACCGACCTCCATCTGCTCCGGGGTCCAGGTATCTAGATCGACAGATTTGACTTTGCTGATATGGGTGCCCATTCCACGATGTATGCCTGAACATCGGATACAGAGGAAAACGCCGCTGGAAAGGTATTAGTGCTAGTTGATGAAACCGAGGAGCACGTACATATTCCAAGAAGCCCATCGTGGATCTGAAGAGGTAATGAGATGTGCGTGTCGTTGGAATGAGAATGTGACAGACCATTGCGTTTGCAGTCAGCACATAGTTTGTTTTCTGGTTGTTTCACAAGCTCGCGCAAGATGCGAGTAAAACGTTCAGTAGTTGCCTTGTCTTGTCGGGACATGCGTGGTTGTAGTACGGAATGCAGTTGATCACAATCCACGTGTCAGCCCAAAGAACAGACAACATCGAGAGACGTCGGAGTGCTCGCTCTACACTTGCAGCTTTATGCTATCCATAATTTGTGCTCAATCGGCTCATCCTCTTTGCTCTTATGACTTGGGCGACTAGTACTCATAGGCAGAGAGTTTGCCAGCTATCAGGCGACAGCTGCCGGTCTCGAATAAGCAATGAAATACTCCTTTGCGCCAAGGCAATGACGTTCTCATCAATGAAGCCATTATATCTTCCTTCTGGTGCTAAAACTACGTCTTTAATCGTTCAAAATCCGTTTCCAAATATTGATCTATAGTTCCCACCCAATAGCATGATTTGATCGTAAAAACGTTAAACTAGGGGATATCATAGTAGTCGGATATGTATTAGTATGGTGACAAGTGATTTCAATGATCGGCGACTTTCTCATCCCTGTAAAGCATGAAATCAGTGACAATAATGGATATCCTGACGGTGTTACACACAAAGCATCTTCCTGAGAAGTAGTATGTTCATGAACACGTAGGTGAATCATTGGGAGAACGAAGATGAGACCGGCCACAAGCATTGCCCAAGTTGAAGCAAAAATGTTCATGTATCTTTAAATGTGGATTACGAACGAGTCTTGTGAACAGTGAAAGTGGCGTACGGAGTCAAAACGGCATCTGCACGCCATATGCCGGCAGCACCAGCAGATTGAAGTGATTTGTCTATCAGATCACTCTCAGCCAAATTACTTGCGTATAGAGGACGTATACATACAGAAACCAGCGAAGTAGGCCAATTTGGCAGGGTCATTAGACATAGCACCCATCAACCAATACGCAGTTGTTTGCCACATAGCATCGAGAATGCCACAGAAGACGTAAAGGAAGATTTTGCCTGTGTATCCGGGGCTGAAGATATCGAGACGCTCTGAATCAGGGGGAACAGAAGCACGGGTATATGTCCTGAGGACCATGGCAATGAGATGCAGCCCCGCAGTAATTTTGATCAAGTCCGCTCACCTCTGATAGAAGTAGGCCCAGATGTGGACAAAGAAAACGAAGACAAACAGCACCGCCCAACCAGAGAATGCGCGTACACGACGCGAAAGCTTAGACTGATCGAGAAGACGACCAATAGCAACGGAGCCGACAATTTGGGCCATCCAGTAGACAAGATTATTCAACGCGCGGGCACGAATGTTGAAAATCGCGCCATTGTAGTCATTAAACTCTGTTGATGTAGATTAGAGCTTTTCCAAAAAAAAAACGATAGTCTGAACCCACGCCATGTGTAGAACCAGTTAGAAGCCAAGAACATGGGGAATAACAAAAGGATCATTGGATCGGTCCGAAGAGCGACATAAAGGCCGAGGAACTCGGATTTCCAAGACGGGTTGCGGGCTTGAGTGACCTTGGTACCATCGGTACGGACCATCTTTGCCGGATCGGCCATGGTGAAAGGGATGAAAACTCCGATGCAAGTGAGAACAAGGAACCCAATCTACCGGCGAAGTCAGTATTTTGGACGAAAACATCACCTGAGCACAAAACATACATAAGTACCGTTGCCAACTACATTGCAACGTTCCATCAATATTGAACACATAAAGACATCTTTCACGCTTGCTCACCGGAATTTGCCTATGTGACAAGGGTAATGAGCAACCGGGTCGTTCACAAAGGAGTATTTCTCACCTTGGAGTGGAAGTTTTCCCCAAGAGCAACAGAGGCTCCCACAACACCACCCAAGTTGAAGATACCCCAAAACACACCAATGTATTTGCCCTTTTCACCTTCCGTCGGATAGGCCATCATCAAGGAACCCTGTGCAGTCCAAAGCAACCCAGCACTGATACCGAGAATAGCGCCGGCAGCGATTACGAAGCCCTTCGCGCCAGGATGGATGTTGATAGCGCTGTGGTGATAATATGAATGTTTGGTAAACCTTGACGACGTTCAACGCACAGATACGAGCCAACATAGAGGGCATATCCCATGGTACCCAAGATCAGCGTCACTCGCGAACCAAGTTTGTTATTGATAGAGCTGGCGGAGGAATACACTATTGAGGCTCATGATGAAACTAAGAAACATACGACATACCCCGCGAAGAAAGCGAAGAAAGCAAAGGTCGCATACAAAGCCGCGTTTGAGTTCGCGCCTGTAGTATTGTCGACCTGCCCACCGCCACCAAGACCGTTCAAAGCATTGAAGAGACCTCGAAGAAAGATATTAATTAGAGGTCATACACACGAATAAGAAGGTCATACCTGGACACATAAAACACACAAAACCCAGAAGAGATGTCTGATACAAACCATAAATCTGGAATGAAGAGAAAATATGGAAAGCCAAAAGAAGCTGACCTGGGTGAGAGGGTGGTAATACAAACCCCTTAGTCCAGGAGGGCGCTCATAGAGCTGCTGAGATGCAGAGTCACTGGTTTCGTGCTTCCAATTCTTCTCAGTATCGGAGACGTGTGCCATGGCGGACAATGTTTGGATGTGGGGTAGCCGTCTACAGCCCAAACTATAGACAATGTAAGGTAAATAAGGAAGTCGGTGAGTTCAATCAAAACCTTACGAGATGGACCATATGACGCCGCGTGGGTGCGAATGAGCCCGCTCGGGTAGAAATGGAGATAGCCCATGAAGTGAATTCCGCCAATTCCGCCAGCAACTAGCCCCAGCCTTTCACATGGGCTATCTGTACACTCTATTTTTCCAATCACTGGACCACATGCCTCCTCGGTTGCGGATTAACATTCTTCCTGTGGTACCTAACCTTCATCCCGGAACAAAACAGGCCAGATACCTGGATTTTCGATAGATAACTCCTTTCGTTTGAAGGCATGATTCCGGTGCGGTAAATTCAAAGGAGCCCAAACGACCGCAGTAGATTCAGAAATTGTGGACTACCAAAGGCCGCCGTCAAACCTAAGGGAACTTGAAAGGCATTGTCGAGCGGAACACGAAATTAATTTTTAACTAAAAAATGTGTGAATGCGAATCGATCAGAAATGTAACACGGATCTACGTGTGCATTATGTAAGCTTCACAACCTCCACGCGGTCACGAGTCCCGTGCACCGCAAGTTATTCAGGATCGGTGCGCACTCAGCAAAGATAATGTCTGGTCACATCAATACATAGTTACCAAGAAATTGCAAGGCCAACTACATAGACAACTGTGCCATCTAGGATTTGTCTACTGTTGAACTCGACATATTACTACACGTTAATTACCAGATGTAAGTAGATACATAATACATAGCACACATGCTTCCTCTAGATCAGTGCATATAGTTGACCGAGCTCGTCGACGGCTCATTAGTAAAATCTCTGTGTTCTCGTTGCATCACTTCACGTACGGCATATGATCTCGTTCCGACGCGGATATGCCCCAAATCGTCCATCCGCGCTCTATAGAAGAAGGGTGGATGAGAATCATCCAACAATTACGAAGAGAGTACCTGCTTACAGTACTTCATCCACCGAGTCAGTGTGTTCCTTAACACGTAGGAAGATCATAGGGAGGGCAAAAACGAGTCCAGAAACCAGAAGTGCCCAAGTAGAAATGAACACATTCATGAACCTATAGAAGTTCAATGTCAATATTCACCGTCAATGCACGGAATGTACATACGGTGTTTTGACCGCATCGGCTCGCCAGACACCTGCGCCGCCCGCAGACTGAAAAGACTTGTCTGCAAGAAGCATTATTCGACCTTCCATTTGGGCCCCAGCGATACAAGTTACACGTACAAAAACCGGTAAAATGGGCCAACTTTGCAGGATCGTTTGACATTGCGCCCATAATCCAGTATGCTGTGGTTTGCCACATGGCGTCGAGGAGGCCACATAGGATATATAACAACATCTTTGCAGTGTAACCTGAATCATATATATCCAATTTCTGAGCATCGGGTGGTATTGATTCTCGAGTGTAACTTCTGTAAAACAAAGAAGATCGATGATCTGGTACTTCTATGTAGAAAGTACTCACTTCTGATAAAAGTAAGCCCAGATATGGACGACAAAAACCATGACAAAGAGAATTGCCCAGCCCGAGAAGGCTCGTGTGCGACGAGAAATGGTCTGCTGATCAAGAAGGAATCCTATCGAAATCGAACCGATAATTTGGGCAAGCCAATAAACCAAGTTGTTGAGAGATCTTGCTCGTATATTGAATAAGGCATTGTTATACTCGTTGAATTCTAAGAGTGGGCGAGTCAGCACAACAGTAGTGTACTTCCGATAAGCTCGGACGCACGCCAAGTATAGAACCAATTCGAGGTAAAGAACATGGGAAACAGGAACAGAATCATTGGGTCGGTCTTAAGCGTGATCCAAAGGCCATAGATCTCGACCTTCCAGGAAGGGTGTCGTGGCGCTGTAACCTTGGTACCATCTGTTCTAACCATTTCATTCGGATCCACCATCAATAAGGGGATGAGCACGCCGATGAGAGTTAGTATCAGGAAGGCAACCTGAAAAACGAAGGAAAGTAAGTGGGAACACTAGGCGAAGGGGTGTGAGAGAATTTTTTCGTACATAAGTACCACCCTCGACTTAGGGATCCGGGGCTTGTGAGTGCATCCAATGAATGAGGACGCCGTTGAAAGCTTACCGGAGTTTGCCTAGACAGATCAAAATATGTTTGAACTCGTGTGCAATTCAAGAGAGAGACTGGAGCAAGATGGAACACTGACAATACCTTTGAATGGAAGTTCTCTCCTAACGAGACAGACGCGCCGACGACCGCGCCGAGGTTGAAAATGGCCCAGAATATCCCAATAAAAAGACCCTTCTGCGCCTCTGTCGGGTATGCTAGCATCAAGGATCCTTGAGCTGTCCACAGAAGTCCGGCACAGAAGCCGAGATATGCACCGGCGGCGATGACAAATCCACCTGCTTGGGGATGGATATATACCGCGCTGGGAGAACAGATAGAACGCAGAAAATACCAAGAAGTAAGGCTTACGTACAGAAAAGACCCAATGTACAACGCGTACCCCGTGCTCCCAAACAAGAGGGCACGCTTTGCCCCAATTTTATTCGTGATCGATCTGTGGAGCGGTGGAGGAAAGGAGGAATAAACAGGGTGACATTTAACAGTATGCTTCGCGCAAGGAAGATATTGACTGACCCGGCGAAAAAGGCACCAACAGCAAACGTTGCATACAGGGTTGAATTCGCATTGGCACTGGTGGTAGAATCCACCTGACCTCCAGCTCCGAGTCCGTTCAACGCGTTGAAGAGGCCTGTGAGCGTGTTTCAGTGGTGAAATGATTGACCGTTGTGAACATAAGCACATACCAGGACACATGAAACAGACGAAACCAAGAAGGGTGGCCTGCCCCATGAGGAAGTCGACTATGTAAGTCAATCGAAGTCAACAATGTACCGACCTGAGTTATAGGATGGTGCCACAATCTCTTCACGCCAGTGGGCTGAGGGAAAATGACCCTAGTGTGTTCGTGTGTACCAGGATATCCGTCGTAGCTGCTTGTGTTGTGTGCGTTTCCTGCATGGTAACCTTTCTCGGACTCGCTGCTGTCCATGGTCCCTGCCATGAGGACAATTGAACGGTTCTTATGTACGGTGACCAAGCAACGATTTGAAGCGTAGGTATACTTTGTGACGGTGCAAGAAAAAGAAGGGAAGGAAAATAGAATGGTCTGCGAGTTATAGTTCTTCCATTGGATATGTATATGAAGTCCAATGGGCACCTGATCAGGCTCCGATTAAGCAGGCCAGAGTTAGAGTTTAATATGACCTAGATCCATTAGAAGGATCGGGATTCCGATGCAATAGGTAATGGTCGCATTCGTATTCTGTCTGCGGGGACGAACATTTCGAGGCTCATATGACTGGTGTATGTTTGTCGTGGTAGAAGTCACAAGACATGTTGTGAACCTTTGGACCAGGAGGCATGTCTGCTCTGCGCCTTAGCTAATTAGACGATGAACGGATAATTCCTTGTTCGAAAGTATGGCGAGTTCATTGTCCGCGACATAATGCCACGTGATCCTGACGCGAAAATGAACCGCAGACAGCTTTGCACGCGACTACAACGATGGCGACGGTGGGCTCGATAATTCGCCAGATAGAGGCCCTTGAGCTTTCTTCGAAGAAGCCTTTCGAACCCTCTCACTCAAAGTTTGCGAGTCAATCTAAGCCGTTGCCTAAATTTGGTGTTGCTGGGCCAACCAAGCCCCATGGTCCCTCCTCTCTCCGTCATCTAGTCAAACAGCCTCTTCTACCCTCTCCGGATTCCCAACCATCGGTAGACATCGGTAAATATGATGGTGGTCTCGAGATCGACGACGAGAAGCGCGGCCAAGTGGTCTACGGCGAAGCTGCCGAGGAGCTTGCTTTGGACTCGAGTGTATCAAGGTCTATGTCTTGACATATCTATTGACCTCCAGCTTATTGTGCTCTAGAAAATACCCCACGAGAGAATGGCGCCTGCCTGACTTTGACATGGGTCGACCCCTCGGCAAGGGAAAATTCGGGCGAGTCTATATGGTCCGTACCAAAGCAGAGCCCAAGTACATCCTCGCCCTCAAAACCCTCTATAAATCCGAAGTCGTGCAGAACAAGGTTGAGAAGCAAATTCGGCGCGAGATTGAGATCCAGCAGAACCTACGACATCCCAACATCCTCCGCCTATACGGGTACTTCCACGATAGTAAACGCATCTTTCTCATGCTTGAGTTTGCTGGGAAGGGAGAACTCTACAGACAACTTAGTAAACACGGCTGCTTCTCTGAACGGCGTAGCGCTCGTTACATTGATCAGATGGCAGATGCATTACATTACCTTCACGGCAAGCACGTTATCCATCGTGATATCAAGCCGGAGAACCTGCTTCTAGGCATCAATGGTGAGCTTAAGATTGCAGACTTTGGTTGGAGTGTCCACGCTCCAGGTAACAGACGGAAGACACTCTGTGGGACATTGGACTATCTCCCTCCAGAGATGGTTGAAGGCAGGGAGCACACCAAGGAAGTCGACTTGTGGGCGTTAGGTGTACTGACTTATGAATTCCTTATCGGTAACCCTCCCTTTGAAGATCGAAGCAGCGTCTCCAGTATTACCTTCGTTTCTCACTTTCTTGCTGTCACTCACTTCTCCTTAGACACATACAGACGCATAGCTAAAGTGGACCTCAGATTCCCTGCAGCGTTGAGCGCAGAGGTCAAAGATATTATTGCCAAGGTTTTGACATCCTCCACCCGCTCCATTCTTCTACTTACTCTGCATTCCACCCAGCTCCTTCAATATGACCCACAACGTCGTATATCTCTCCCTCTTGTTCTCACCCACCCTTGGATCGTAAAACACCGGCCCAAAGACTCGCTGAGACCGATTGTGAACCTCAACTGAAACAGTATTCTTTGTACCTTTTTGGTTCACATTTGTATTAACTTCACTATACCTCACACGTTGCAACTGTATAACACAGCCCACTTCAGATACTCTACAGCTCTACAGGATATCTTGTATATTTACACGGTGGGAGAAACATGATTCATTAATGCAATCTAGTTCTACCAGAACATCATTCAAAGTTTCTCGCTGAAGAACGGATTCGATGGGAACCACAACGATGTACATTGAACTATCAGATGAAAAGTATAGGATTGCGTGACTGCGTCAAGCGGTCGACCCTCAAGTCTAAGATTTCTACGGGTACTAAGATTACTAAACGATCGTGCTTTTTTGAAAAAGCTCATTGATAGGAAACTGGAATTTAATGACTGGGTAATGTCTTTAGGCTTTACATTTGTACACAATAAACATCTATCTGAGCCCTTGAATCCGGAAAGTCTGAGCGCAAGAGAGCAAAGATAATGGAGACCTCAAACAAGCGGAAAACCCGTCTTATCCTTTTTTTCTGACTCTGTACCGGATCCTCGCGCCACATACTGTAGTACAAGTTATTACTGGATATATTGTCGACAAAGGGATCCGAGTAGCCACGATGCCAGAACAGCTAGCATGCTATACTGTAGAAGTGTATAGATGAATTTGGAAGACCGACAGCGAAGCGATAGATAACTTTTCAAGCCAGCTAAAGAGCACATTTAAGACACAGCCGGGGTCCTCTACCTTCAAAACGGCACAGACTGTTCCGAGAGGAGTGGTGAGAACCATGTTTTTCTCGCCATTGGCATGTCAGTCGCTTTTAGTCGAAATCATGATGACGCCAATATGAGTAAGTATAGGATCCTCGGTCGGTAAGATGATTTCTTTTGTTCAGCGGTCTGTTGATAGGTCGATATGACAATTCCTTACAGGAGACAATTGCAAGGGGACATGGGCATCAAATGATATCTGTGACGATCTAAATTAGCATTTTTCCTGATGATTTCCCAGGTACTCGAAGACCTTGATACTTACCGGAAACAAGACAACCAAAAAGGGTGAACATCGAGATGGTCTTCGACGACTGCTAATTTGGATCTCTGTATCCATGAGAATGCAATGCCACCAAGCGGAGCACCTCTTGTATTCTTTGGATACCGAATTCGCACTTCCTGATCCATCCATTAATATTGACGATCTGGGTAGAGTCTGTGGGTCAAGCTCCTTAGAATTTTGCATTGTTAGCCGTTTCAAGCACAATCAACCATTTGACGAGGTTCCTGTAAAAGTAAGAGCAAGGAGAGACATTGTCACAAAAAAGATCATCAGACTTGTGGGTCCATATTCTAGGTAGCAACGATCAAGGAACTGATACAGTGACTTACCGGACCAGTTTCCAAAGCAGGGACGCTAATGATCTCATCTCAATACCACCGACACCTGTCAGGCGAACGTTCGCACAGCTGTTGAGGACGACAGGTAGAGGTATATGGTTCGCCACACTAGACCTAGTAGAGCAATTAAACTTTTCCCGTTAATTTTGATGAACTGAAGCGGACTACATGCGTATTTGGGGGTCAGGCCGCCATTCAACGGCGACATCGTTCACTGTGCTACAAAGGATGACGCCTGAGGGTACCGGTCAGGCCTGGCTTGCGTTCCTGTTCTGCCAAAACGTAAGAATGATTACGTATGTTGGAACGAGAAGAACAATAACATCTTCAAAAGGGGTTTGATGACAAGATTGATAGAACAAAAAGTACAAGGGTAGCTATGCACTACGACTAACGATCTCTGCGTGGCTCTTGTTCTTGTCTCTCTTGTCTATTGTCTTTCCACCGGCTTCTACGTGGCGCAGGCGGTTGTGGGTCCAAGTGTATTTTTTCATAAAACACCGCCCGAGTGAGGGGCCAAAGCAGCAACGAGCACTGCATTATCTGTTCTTCTCCTTTCTCTTCACAGGTTTTTTCGTACCTTGTCCTTCGTTCCTTTTCATCACGCCGCGCGTGGTACGATCTCTTGACGATATCCTCTCAACCGCTCTGTGTGCCATCCGACCTTTTGGAAGTCTCCAGCAGTCACTTAATTTCATCTTTCCCCTTCGCCATGCCTTCATCTAACGCTTCTAATCTTCAACCTCATCATATTCACAACCTTATCCTCATCCTCCGCCGCTCTAATGCTTATTACACCCATATCGCTTCTCGCATCCGTGACTCATTCGCATCTACTCGCCATGCGAAGACGCGTGCTCAGGACCTCGGTTTGAGTATCGATGTAGTTGCAGCTGTCAATTGCCCTCATAAGCAAGTCAGCGTTATCCCACTGCCCATACTCGAGGTTGTCACTCCTCCGTGTGAACTTATCCAGAGCACGACCCGGACGCGTCCTGTCCTGACGTGCTCGATCCCTCCAGTCATTCAGACGATCACTTCCCCTAACGGCACCACCAGCGCACTCAGTACAGGATCAGTCCATTCTCCGATCACCATCGCTTCTGGCCAGCCCAAGAATGGCAGAGTTCGTTCACACTGGTCTGCCGTTACTGACGACGAAGATCTTTTCCCTCGTGATGCCATCGACAATGATTCAAGCGACGTTCGTGCGACCGAACAAGTGGAGCCCCCAGCAGTATGGCAACCCCTTGATGCCCACATCGATGAAGATGCCCTTATGGACCTCCAATACCCTGAAGACGCTTCTGCTAGTATGGACATTTGCATATCTCCGAGCTCCGGATCTGAAGCTGGATCAGAGTCCTCTGACAACTCAGGATCTTCTTCTGCATCCTCATTCTCTGGTCCTGCGACTCCCGTGTGTATCTTTTCTTGTTGTCGAGCCTCGTTCCTGACATTTGCATTTCAGCCGTCTCTTCCTTTGATGATTCGCATCAAGCGCAAGTCCATTGAAATTCGTGACAGCGATTGTGAAGACGACATGACTGATAAGCGCGTGAGGGTGCGTCATGTCTAACTGTCCTTGACATGCAGAGACTTACAAGTTTCAAACAGGTCTTCCCAGATGAAGCTGTCCGACACCAACGCCGGAATATTATTCGTATCCCGGCTCGCAGATGAACATTGATCACTGTATGTATTTTCTCTTCATGTTTCTACGTATCTTGTACTCATTACTTTGTTACAGTTCTCTTCCCTCATGCCAACCACGCTTATACTTATACTATAACCTATATATCATGCCCCTGCTTACGTTCACATTCGTCTTCATTTAAACAGACCGCTTATAATTTCTTTTACTTTCGCCTAATTAAGCGTGTCCATCCTTTGCGCTTTCCTCTTCGTAAACATTTGACGTTAATCATCTATTCGTCCAATCTTTTCTTACTCCAGGACTTTTTTTTTGTCATCTCAAGGAAGACAACATTATTCATCGTACATAATTCTACCTTGGGTTTTTGATAGGGCTAGCTTACCTTATTCCATGTATTGACTAGTTGTTCACCCTTTGCTTCAACCGTGGAATACAATCGCCTTGACCACGTACCTGTCCGAGATTTACAAATTATATTGTACATCGGTTTGACCTCTTCAACAGGGCATATCAAAGTATACATCCAATCACGCTCACTGGTTACATTTAAATGTCTATGAGACGGTGGCAAGATCCTGGGACAAGGGTATGCGGTCAGGCAATCATCCCCAACCTCATAACACTCAAAAAATCGTCGCGAGCGCCCCATCATCCGTCGCTGTGCCTCCAAGCGCCTTCGCGCCTGCTCCGACCCCATTCTTCCCGAAAGTAAAGCCAACCCACACACCCCTCCCAAAGCATTCTTCCTTCTCCTTCACCATCTCCACATTTCTCTGCTTCTCCTTGACCTCGGCATATTTCTCCATGTCATCCACGTTTGTGAAGTCATCGTAGTACCCTGTGTCAATCTCCGAGTCAAGAGCGGGGACGAACGGCGGACGCATCGATCGGAGGTCCTCCCATTTCAACTTCGTAAAGAACGGGTGGCTCCTCACCTGAGCGAGAGTCGAATAACGAACGCTCGCGTGGGAGATGAGGCTGCGAAGACCTATAATCAGAAACGATATGCTCTGAAGCTCAGAAATAGCTAACCGAGTTATAGCGTCCCACGAGACGTCACTAAGATTGAAAATGAGGTCTTCAGGTTTGTCGTACTCTGGCCTGCAGAGCACTTTTGCCCAATTCTTCAAGTTCGTCCATGTCTCTTCAGGTGTGCTCCCGCTGAATGGCGGAAATCCCGCGAGGAACTCGAACAGGATGCACCCAAGTGACCAATAGTCTACAGAATAAGTGTACGGCTTTCCACGGAGGACTTCTGGGGCCTACAAAAGTGCCAGATCAGGAACCAAAAAAGATAAAAATAGGTCCGTAACACTGACCATGTAGTCGGGCGAACCAACGATAGAGTCTGCATATCTCGCGTCTTCATTACGAATAGATCGGTAGATTGAACGGCGTTCTATAGTTGAGCGGTGTATGATTTGATTATCTTTTACCTTGTCGAGCTGAGAACAATAAATATAAGCAAGTGGTAGTTTAACCCCCATCTAAACAGGTCAAACCTTGACCTTGAGTGACTCAATCCTCTTGGGATTGAGCGCACCGGTCGCAAGACCAAAGTCAGTCAACTTGACATGACCCGTTCCATCGACCAAGAAATTCTACATGCCCACACTCTGATCAGTTTCATCGACACGCACAAGTAATGTGGCGTACCTCAGGCTTTAGATCGCGATGGATGTACCCGAGCTTGTGTAGCTCTGTGACGGCAGCAAACATCTCGCTGATATAGAACCTCGCGTGATCCTCTTTAAGGACACCAGAATTGTTTAGGAGGGTACGAAAGTCTCCACCGGGAACGTACTCCATCGCGAGGTACACATGCTCGGGGTCCTGGAACGCATAGAGCAGTCGCACAAGCCAGGGTGTCTTGGTCGCCGTCAGGATGTCACGCTCAACGAGTACATGTCTGATCTATAGTGCGCGTTGCCTAAGCCTCTCAATCGCATTCGAGAGAACCTACCTCGTCCATTTTGTGAAGAGTCCTTTTTCTCATCTTCTTTAGGGCGCAGACCTCACCAGAGTCCTGCTTACGCGCTAGAAAGACCTCGCCATATCCGCCCTGACCGACCTGCGCAATAATATGAAATTGATCGACTTTAAGCTTCGTACGCCTTCTGCGGAGTAACACGCGTTCACGGCCACAATAACTCTTGAACTCCTTGGCATAGTCCATTGCTTTCAGATCGCGGGCCTTTGTGTCTGCATCAAACCTTGCACGGCGCTCCTTGCGCGCCGCGAGGTATCCTAACGTCTGAAAGTAGTAATCCAGGAAATCTAGAAGAGGATCAACCTCGCTAAGAAGCAAGCACGGGGGCGAAACTCACACAGCTGCGCAACTGTTGCCTTCCTCCTGACCTCTGCGCTCTCCAACAGCTCTTTCTCCCAAGGCTTCTGTACCCCTCCCTGCCTCAGCGTCGACTTGCCTCTCGCCGTGTCCATCATGATATCGTTGCCGTCAAGCTTCAACCCTCTCGCAGTGCCCATCTGCACGTCAACGTAGCCGCCGCGCAAGCTCGGCGGGAGCCCCTTTGCGGTGTCCATGTACACATCATGCGACTTCATCATGACTGGTCTTTGCATTGAACGAACCTGATGATCAGATCACATCGCGTCGGTCACATGACAGACGCGTCCCTCCCTCGAACCATGGCCACGAACGTCCTGCGCTTGCCCCAGATCGACCTCTCCGCTCTCCTCGCCTCCAATGCGCCACAGATCGACCTACGTCTCCCGTCATACGAGGCCTCCACCCGCAACTTTCTCAAAGCCGTCTCGTCCTACAAAAACCGCGCCATTACCACCCTTTCCGACCGGCGCTCATCCCACGCCGCGGAGAAAAAGCGTATACTCGAGAAGATGCAAGCAGTAGAGGCAGAGACTAACCAATGCAAACTCCGTGAGATTGACCTCGTCGCGACGCTCGAGAGAGAGAAGGAGGAGCGCAAGGACGCCGAGCTGGAGGTTGCAGCTCTGAAGCGACAACTCGCGTCGCTTCGTGAGAAGAGCCAGACTATCGAGGCGGAGATCGAGCAGTATCGCGCTTCAACCGCGAACCTTCGTCGGGGTGCGTCTCCTCGTGACAGTGCGCTTGCCCGATCACATAAACACCATCCACAGAACGCACTACGGAACGCAATACCCTCAGCACGCACGCCGGACACGTATCTCCAGAGGTGGAAGGCATAGAAAGAGCTCTGGGGTGCGTGGTCGAGGGCCTCGGGGCAGATCAAGTGTTGCTCCGGTTTTCCCATCTCGACGCTGCCAACCCTGATCGCGAATGTAGTCTGGTGCTTAATGTAACCCAGGGGTACAAGGGTGCGTGATCCCTGCACTATTTGACTTGCACATCTGGATTTTGACTAGTCGCTACTGCTTCGCCGCCCCTACCCACCCTCCCTTTGCTGCTGAAAACGCTCAACGAAACAGGAGGATTATATGCCTTTGTTCGCGATGTCCGGTTGGCATACCAGACGCTTCTAGATCCACCTTCTTAGCCATTTCATCCGTTGTGTATTTTTATGTCGTAACATATACCAATGTAATCTTGTGGAAACGCGACGCGCTAAGTTTCACGTGACTCGAAAAAGTTGTCCAGAACGTCCATCATGTCCACTTCTGTTCTTGCACACAAAATAGGTACGTAGATGTAACTTTTTCTTCGAATCTAATTGACCGCCTCTCTCCAGGATCTCTTCTTTTCTGTCCGACATGTGGGACACTTCTTGCACTACCCAAGGATGATGAAGATACCGTCACTTGCGAGCAGTGCGGGCACCTCGAACCTGCTACTTGTACATTCTTCCTCACTTTTTAGACAGCTTGTGATTTATTTATTTGTCGTGTACAGCATACGAAAACATCGAAATTACGACGCGTTCACACCCCGACGCCTTTCCTAGTGCATTGCAGCAGAAACGCAAGACACAGACAAAACGTCACGAAAAGGGTGACCAGGGAACTCTTGTACGCGATAGCATGGGTGATTTGTGCCTAACTACACTGATGTTCGCATAGGTCTCGGAAAAGTGTCCTGCATGTGGACATCTCTCGGCGTATTCCAAAGAAATGCAGGTGCGCAAAGGGTCGAACGATTTATTCCGACAATATTCCACTGACTTGTTTGCAGCTACGGAGTGCAGACGAAGGCTCAACGATCTTCTACACCGTATGTTTTCCCTGCTTTTGTCTGCTTCTAATCTGAGTCTTTCCAGTGCGTAAACTGCAAACACGGCTGGCGCGTCAACAACTAGTGCTTCAATTGTGGTATTGACATTTTGGGTATTTTGTCTACACATACACGCCGACCGAGCAAAAGAGGGCAACGACGCCAAAGCCAGCGAGGACGCTGGCGATCGAGGCGACGGCTGTCTCGCGGGCGGGAATGGTGTCCTTGGGGAGTCTGTAGATGGGTTGGTTGTGTGTTTCACTATCGGTGTGAATAAACATACGTGGAGAAATAGAATGCGAGACCAAATGTGGAGGCAAGTAGGATCGCGGCAATGTATGGGAGGAGTGCCACGGGGATTGTGGGCGAAAATGGGGGCAGCGAGGCGTGGAGTGCCTGCTGTCAGTCAGTCAACACCGTCAGCGTGGTCAATCAAGCGGCGCGCCTTTGTAGTGTGGTACGCTGAAGACATGGAGGTTGCGTGTAAGTGTGGCACGTGATGTGTGGGCACCCGATGGCACGTGTTTGAGGGGATAAGGCAACGGAATTTTGATTCGTGAACGCACTTACGACCACCATGTCCGCCGCACAAAAGATCCAGCAGCACCCCGTCGTCATCCAGGCCCAGAAAAAGGCCGCCGTCTACCTCAACCAGCTCGACAAAGAGGTTTGTCCTGACTTGTACCAGGGCGCCCATGCTGACGCCTCCGCAGCTCACAAAGTACCCCGTGCTTAACAACATCGAGCAGCGCACCCAGGTCCCAAAGACCTACGCTGTTATTGGCGTTATCTCCTTCCTCGCCCTGCTTCACCTCGTTAACTCTCTCGCCGCAGTAGTCTCCAATCTCGTTGGCTGGGCCCTTCCCGCCTATCTGTCTTTCAAGGCAATCGAGTCGCCCGCCCCTCAGGACGATGTTCAGTGGCTCACATACTGGGTTGTCTTTGGCTTCTTGAGTTTCCTCGAAAGCTTCGCTTCTTCCCTCGTCCTCTACTACATCCCCTGGTATTACACATTCAAAACCCTTTTCATCATTTGGCTCCAGCTCCCCGCTTTCCGCGTACGTGTACTCGTCTTCTTGCGCAACCTTATCTAACTATAGTTGTACAGGGCGCGCAAACAACGTATTTCACCGTTATCAAGCCCATCCTGGCCAATGTCTCCTCCCAGGCCCGCGCTACACCTCCCACCACCGCAAGCGCTGTGCACGAGGAATAAGTCCATTAAGGGCATTCATGTTAAGGGTCTTCGTGTTGTAGTTTAACTCTACCCTACTGGCTTCTTTCTCCTGTGCCTTGTTATCTCTGCTGCCGTAACTCTATAGACTTTTTCATTTCACTGTTTCTTCCCTCTTTCTTCATTTCATATTACTGTCTTATCAGATACGCACGTCGCACGCATTTTTTTCTACCTGCACACGACCTATGTGTTTCATTTTTCCATGTGTTGTCAATGACGTGGCCTTATCATGACGTACTCACAGCGTCCGCGACTTGATGCTTATCTCGTGAACTAACGTGACGCATTAATGGGGTAGTGGTAACCTGGGTCGTTGCCATTTGACTTCGCGTCGACCCGCCGGGGGTTCGATTCCCCCTTAATGCATGCACAGTAACATTAGTTTCTTTGTTTTCTTTTTCAAAGTGACCCAGTCATCTAGTCAGTGGCGCAAAAGAAGACACTTGGCATGATCACATAGTCCCTACATGTGCAAGTAAACACTACACTCATTCAGTGTACTTGGTCAACCTGGACGGATAATCTGTGAGACGGTAATTTAACAATTCTGCAAACGCAATCCAGGACGTACTGACGAACAAGTATCCGCTGCGATTGTCCTCTGTCTGGATTCCATAGTAAACACTGATAATGTCAATCAGTCGATAAAATTGCTAATCATCTCAACCCACCCGATGCAACCTTCTGACTTGACGAGTTTGCTCAGACAATCTTCAAAGACTAGATTGTTCATCAGATCCAGGGAACCGCACGATCTCGACTGTGGGCATAGCGACAAATATACGCTCGAATTGTACGTTATCCATGCATTGAAAGAAGCCTCTGTGATGTGATGAATAATAATTTTGACGCCTTTGGGGCCAGGCAGATGTCCCGTGAAATCAACGGGAAACTCTCATCAGATTGATAACAATTCAAAGTTCTTCCGTAAGTGCAGCTGAGAGCCTTGCGAAGACCAAAATGAGCATTTTATTAGACTTTATTGAGACAATGAGCTGCTCATAAACATTGCTCAACAAGAAGACTACTTTATCCGCTTCCAGATCCAGGGATCCGTACGATCTCGACCGCGGGCATAGTACAAGGTCGACTGCAAATGGTATAATCTCCACGTGGATCTTGCGATGATGAGGAGATTTTTTTACACCCTCATGTCCGACTCAAGGCCTTTCAAACTTCAAACTCTCACCAGGTCTTTTCCGTGGCTGACGTGAGACCTCAACACAAGCCAATTTCCGACGAAAAACAGGCATTATTGGGGCAGTGTTAACCTGGGTCATTGTCATTGCAAACAGTGTCGACCCGCCGGGGGTTTCTTTCTTTTCGCTGTGTGTTCCGTTGATGATACTTTTGCCAATTTGGCTTTGGAAACCAGCACCATAATTTCTGATTTTAACACCACTGTGCTGAGGTAATGAGTGGATATGCTGTGTCGAAACAATGCCAGTTGAGTATCATGAGTATGTACCAAAAGTTATGGAGTTTTCGAATCTGTTACTTATAGGTCGACATACGGTTTTCCTCATCATGGTCATGGTCCCATATTCCAGACAAGTCTTAAGATGTATATAGCAAGAGCACACATATACAGTACTACACATATTTACTAATCACTGTAAGTACTGAACGAAACGCGACGCGTCGCGCTGCGGACTTTGAAATCCGATCAAACATCACTCATCCAAGACTCCGAGTCAATTATCGCGGGCCTCAAGTATCCCTTGTGGCCTCGCAAACACGATTTGTTTACAGCATTTGTTACTCACATATCTCTCCAATTTTTATGAAGTTTTTCTGGCTGTACGTCTAGTGGCACTCGAATCTGGGGCTGTTTGAACCCGATCTCAAAATTTCTGTCTTGTTGACTACGGTCTATCGCGACCGACCAAGGTATGACTAAATCCCTTGATTTCTCCTGTGAACTATGTTCAATATCCTGTATATACCCAAGGCGTTACACACAGGATCAGTGACGCGATGGCTGCGATATCCCTAAACCCAGAATTTTGACCTCCCAACCGTTTTGAAGACGTAATATTCTTTCAGTGAGGCCAAATTGTTCATGCATACTTGCATTGATCATATAGTCTCTACATAAGTAATCAGGACAGTCATTCTGTGGACTTGGTCAATTTGGCGTGTTTCACGTCAATCTCGTTGACCATATGCAAACTCTTAACTGTATCCGGGATCAAACCCTTGCTCGCGAAATCGTTGTGGGCCTTGATAAATCATCAGTATGTTCTCCGAATCACGCCAGAGCTGTCACTTCCACACACCTGTATACTGTCCCACCCCAAGAGCGCGACAGTAGTCCCCTTGTTCTCCCTGCTCTCACCGGTTGTAACACCATGGCACGATTTTTCCGCATTCAGATTTACCCTCAGCTTGGTCAGGAGATTTCTAGCCTCCTTCTCATCGATATCTGGTTTGGGAACCAGGGCAGCGACTTCTGTCACGGGCGAGCCCATCGCGAGTGCTGTATCCTCGTCAAATTCTACGTGTTGTATGTCCATTGGTCCGGCTTGCGCGCGTGTGAGTGAGGCAATTGCCGCTGTATAAGATTCATGCTTCGTGAACTTCATATGGTGATCATAGGTTTCCCATACTGCGACAGATAAACATGTGAGATGGTGATTTATCACTCTGTATACGCAATCCAATACATACTGACGAACAGGTATTGTCCTCTGTCTGGGTACCGTGTGGTTCACACGAACCTTATACAGCCTTCAGACTTGACGAGTTTACTCAGGCCATCCTTGAAGACAAGATTATCCGCGACGAACTCGTCAGATACAGGGAACCGTACGATCTCAACCGTGGGCATGGTACAAGGGTATAATCTCCATCTAGACCTTGTGATGATGAGTTTTGACTCCCTCATGCCCGCCCCCAGGGCCTTTAAAAACTCTCACCAGGTCTTCTTTGACTGTGAGGCCTCAGTATAATTCAATCCCGTCGCGATCACAAGCATTAATGGGGTAGTGGTAACCTGGGTCGTTGCCATTCGACGTTGTGTCGACCCGCCGGGGGTTCGATTCCCCCTTAATGCATAGTTTTTCTACTGGATTGTAGTTTTTTTATGCCTGCCTTGAGGATTCCACCTTCGACCAAATCAATCATTTTTTATTTAGTGGCACAAAACATTTGACATTCTATCACAGTCTCTACATACACAAGTGTCCACTACACTCATTCAGTGTATTTGGTCAGCTTGGTATGTTTCAGCTCAATCTCATTAACCATGTGCAAATTCTTGATCATTTCCGGGAACACCCCTCCCTCCACAACATCGTAGTGGGCCTTGAGCAAATCATCAGTTACACATCCAAAGCCGTCACTTGCACGCACCTGTACACTATCCCACCCCACGAGTACGAAATTAGTCCCCTTCTTCTCCCTGCTCTCACCGGTCGTAAAGGAATGGCATGACTCTTGTAAAATCATTTTCTCCTTCAGCTTGGTCACGCTGAGGCTCCTGGCCTCCCTATCAGCCGCTGACTTGGGCTCCAGAGTAACGACTTCTGTAACAGGTGCGCCCAACGCAATCGCTGCATCTTCGTCAAAATCGACATGCTGTACGTCCATGGGCCCGGCTTGCGCGCGAGCGAGTGAAGCAATCGCCGCCGGATAAGATTCATGCTTGGTGAACTTCATATGGTGATCATAGGTTTCCCATACTACGATGGACAATATGTGAGACGGTGATTTATCAATTCTGTATACGCAATCCAGGACGTACTGACGAACAAGTATCCGCTGCGATTGTCCTCTGTCTGCATTCCATAGTAAACACTAATAATGGCAGTCAGTCAATAAGATTGCTAATTATCTCCACCACACGAACCCGATGCAGCCTTCAGACTTGACGAGTTTACTCAGACAATCTTTAAAGACTAGATTATCGGCAACGAATTCATCAGATCCAGGGAACCGCACGATCTCGACTGTGGGCATAGTAGCAAGTTAACGCTCGAATTGTACGTTCTCCATGTATTTAAAAGAAGTCCCTGTGATGCGATGAGTAATACTTTTGACGCCGTCAGGCGGGGAGCCAGGCAGATGACCCCGTGAAACCAACATGAAACTCTCATCGGATTGATAGCAATGCAACGTTCGTCCGTGGGTGAGCTTGAGACCCTAAGGGCAACTGGAGCCTTGCGACGACTAAAATGAGCTCGATCCTGCCATTCCATTAGACCGAGACGCTGCTCATAAACAAACATGGTCTGAACCCTCCAGATTGACATAACACCCACGATACAGGCATTAATGGGGTAGTGGTAACCTGGGTCGTTGCCATTTGACAAGTTGTCGACCCGCCGGGGGTTCGATTCCCCCTTAATGCATAAAGGGCTCCTGAGAGGGATTCATGTCTTTTGTTATTATAGAATGAATACCCTTGTGCCGATTACATTGATCGCATAGTTCCTCCCGGAGTAATGAACCTATGACATCTACGCTCATTCGGCGTATTTGGTCAACCTGGCATGTTTCATCTCAAGACTAACCACTCTCATTTCAGGATTACAGCCCTACTCGCAAAATCAGGCGTTGTCCAAACAACTCATCAGTTTGTGCGTTGGAACACAGAGCCATCACTTCCACACACCTGTATATGTACTGTCCCACCCCCACGAGCGGGAAAGTAGTCTCCCTCCCCATGTTCTCCCTCAGACTCCGGACGAATATGTCCGTGTGATACGGACGCAAATCAAAGGCGTATCGACGAACAATTATGCGCTGCGATCAGTGTCCTCTGTATGTATGTATGCCATAGTAACTGTTATTCAATAATCCACACGGACCTGATCGCCATACTTGACGGGTTTACTCAGGCAATCTTTGAAGACTGGATTATCCGCGACGGAGTCATTGTACCCAGGGAACCGCAGGATTTCAATTGTGTATAGTAGCAGGTCAACGCTCAGATGAAATATTGTGCGCGTTTCTCAAGGAGACCTATAAACTCTTGAAACCTACGTACGACTCGGGACCAGGGATAGTCTACAACTCAGCTTCCAACCCTTGAGAAGGACTCCAATAAACTCGATCCCACGATCCCACGAGAAACATCACACACGAACGGTCGATCATATGCTCATCCGGCTAAACTGACAATCGCAACCTTATTAAGACTCAAAGAATAAAGTTCATCATGCGATTCCATGAGAACGGGCCAAGCGAAACGTTCCAGGAATATTCCTGAGGGCCGCTGATTAATTAGATGAATGCTCATCAACCATCATCGCTGGCTCACAACACCAAGAAGGTTCCACAAATTCGTAAAACTAGTATGTAACCCGCCCGAACAAGAGCCCGACCCCGCTGCTGCCCTCATAGAAAATTCCCAACACGTTCCTTCCTAGTGACCAAAGAAAATCGGAGTCTTTCCCTTGGAAAATATGTAACAAAAAAAAGCCTATTTTCCAAAACACGTACAACCGCAATGCATCACTTTTCCAACAGAGTATGTATCCATGTACACCCAATTTCTTCTCAAAGACCACGTTGCCCGCACACCCTCAAAAATCCATCTATCAATCAATCCCCTCAATGACCTAAACCGCCTGATTACCTTTCTTTACACGTACGGTCAAAGATCCACACCAAGGTAGCCTCCCACCTCAACACGTGTCCAACTCCAACCTGCGCTACATACATTAATCCAGCGAGCTTCAAAATTCCCCATACGAGGCAGCAGTGTCTCCATAACTCGGGCATCGCGAACTTTAATCAAGCTCCGCGAGTTATAATTCCCGCCTTCTCAGAAGACCCGCCTGCTGCCTGCCCGCATACCCAAACACGCGAGGTGGGTGGCTGGCCGGCCGTTTACATACAAGGATAAATCGCGATCACACGACCGCGTACGCGATCGATCCTCAACAGGCGTGCAAACAACGCGACGCGTAGAACCAAATGTATAGAGAGACAGAGAGAGAGAGAGAGAGTTATATAACATTGAGTTGTTAGCTTCACAGGACACAGTAAACGGGATGAAAAGAACACGAGAAAACACGGGGATATCGGTGGAACGGGAGGGATATAGGACTCGAGAACGGACCGAGAGACACAGAAAACGGAACAGATGAGGACGGGGGGGGATTGGGCAAAAAAAGGGGGGATTATTATATATATGTGTGTATGTGTGTGCGTGGGTGTGCATGTGGTGTGCGTGTGGTGTTGGTTGTTGTGTGTTATGTTCTGACTGCATATCTGGATGTCCGTCCAAAGTTCTTCAACAAACGAAGGAGATAATGAGTATAAAAAAAGAAGAAAAAAGGGGATTGTACGACCGCGGCGTACGAAACAAGCGCATGGGGGAGTTAGGACCGAGCCTAGCCTAGCCTTTAACTGCGGGCGACAATCGTCGCTCCGAGTTTGGAAGTGGTATATAAATGGTCGTCGCTTGATCGGAGGAGGCAAGGACGCGAGTGGTGATGGGTATGCACTCGTATCCTGACAGAAGACGTGGGTAATCTGTGGCTTAATGAGGGTAAATGTCGAGCACATCGGTTTTGCATATAAAGAACTTGATAATGGATTGTGTCCGGAGCCATGTGATGGTTGGATCCAAAAAGAAACGAGAGACAAAAAGTCTAAATCTCCATCACACAAAGAATTGCGTGCTGTGGAAAGCTGTCAGAAAACCCCACGCATCGCGAGCAGGAAGATCAGCTTACTGAACGCGACTCGCAGCATGTACTTCCATCTCTTCCATCTTGTATGAATTCAGCTCCTCCTTGATCCTCTGTGCCAGTGCGGGTGTTAAACGACTCCATGTAGCAGGCTCGCTCCTCCGATCATAAACCGATGCGGGGAACGTATCGTAAACCGACAAATTATTGTCAAACACCAGCTTTTTGCTCGGTGCTGTCGCAGATCGGTGCGACAGCATAAGCGGCGGGTTCATGGTCGACAGAACGGGCGCCGACGAGTTGAGATTGGGGTGGTTGAAAATGGAGTTTGACTTTTCGGGTGGATGTGGAGCATTTGTTGGCGTCGACGGTCGTGAATCGTGTGCGGGGGAATCCAGAGTTATCCCAGAGTTGAAGGAAAGGGGAGGAAGGGATGGCGGGGGTGCAGGTGGCGGCGTGTTATGTGACGGGTGAGGGTGCTTGTGGAGGCCGTCAATCTGATCAGGGTCAGGTGAGGGTATGTGGGCAAGCGGCCCCAATTCTTGGGTATGACCTGGATGCGAATTGTAAGAGTTGGAACGCACACGGTTCTGAGCTGGTGCATCGGTTAGATACTTGTGCTGATCATAAGTCTCAGCATCTGTCAAAAGTCGGGTCAGTTGGGTCGACAGCGATAACTGGGCACGCACATTTTAAGATTCCCTTTGACGGGATGCGCGTCCTCTCAACACTCCTTCGAACATTGATAGCCCACGGCTCGTGATCGTATTCATCATCGTCCATGCTCGTCCCCTCTAGACGATGACGAATCGTCGCAGCCTCGTCAATATCGCCTTCAAGTTCCCAATCTTCGTCGTCCTCTCCCCATCCATCCACGTGGAACTGGTTTCCGGTCTGTTGTGAATGCCCGTCGTCGCTCTCATCGTCGTCATCCTCCACCATCACCCTCGTCCCGTCCTCATTCACTCGCATCCCAGCACCGCTCCTCTTGACTGGCGAGGCCGCTCCTTGGCGTGTCGTGGTGTTCTTGTCCCAAGTCGGCACACCGGCGCCGTTGACGCCGTTGGCCGTTGTTGGTGAGGACGGAGACGACGGGTCACTGGCAGCCACCGCCGCCGCCGCCTCCTGTGCAGCCTTGGCCTTTGCAGCCGCCTCGGCATTACTTTTGAGCGTGTGTTGTCGAGCAAGCTTTGCCGCCGGACTGAGGCCGTTCATATCCGCACCCACCGTCCAATCACTGCGGTCGAGTTCTGCCGTGACATGCGACACACTAGCCTCGCTGACCTCTGCCTTGGCGGAGCCGTTCTTGTCCTTCTTTTTCTTGTCCTTGTCCTTGAAGAGCGATGTGATGCCCGCCAGCGAGTTGCGCTTCGCGAGCTTGCCCATGGACCCGAGCTTGCGGATCATGACGCTCGCGCTGCTGACCGTCGACGAGAGCGAGATGTTGTCTGTGCTGAGGTTCATCTTTGCATTGAAGAGAGATGCAGCACGGCCCTTCTTCTTTGTCTGGACAGTGGCGTTGGAAGAAGAGTCGTCGAGGCCGTCCGTGGAGCCGCGAGGGGCGGCGGACTTGGCCAGGGCGGACGGAGCCTTGGGCTTTGGCTTGGAAGGCTTGAAAGACTCGTCTTCAGAAGTGTCCTCCTCCCTGAGTGCCTGGACGGTGTTGAAGGAGAGGGCGCGCCGCAGCCGGCCCTTGAGACCGGCGCTGCGGGAGATGCCTGCGGCAGGAGCGGGATCGAGGACGGGATCCGAGTCGTCGCGCGACATGCGGCGCTCGTTTGCGGTGAACGTGCCCTGGGAGAGCGGGGACGGGCGCACTGGACGGGGGGTGGCGAGCGACGAGGACGCGGTGGCCGAGGACGTGGTCGTGGTGGACGCGGGCGGGGGCGGGGAGATGCCGGGGGCGCGGGCCGAAGAGGACGAGGAGGACGAGGGGGATCTGTGGTGGGGGATGCGGAGCTGCGGGGGCGGGGAGCTGCGGCTGGACGGGGAGGCGGTGCGGGCGCGCGGGTTGGGGGCGGGCGACGGGCTGTGGGCGCTGTGGCTGCTGTTTGTGCGCTGGCGGCTGGCGGTGGAGTTGACCGACGACGACGACGCCGAGGCATCGGGCCGCTTGTAGGGCGGATTGGGCCGTCTATCGGGGGCATCGGGCGGCTGGGCCTGTGGCTGGCGGCTGGGCCGGCGGTATGGATGGAAGCCCGCAAACTGGGCCTGCTGCTGCGGGGGAGGCGTGCCGCTGGGGAACGGGCTGAAGGCGGGCTGCCCAAAGTAGTCGGGCCCGCGCTGTTGCTGCGGAAAGGCGTGCTGGGGGCTGAAGATCATCTGCGGGTACGCCCAGCGGGCGAGCTGGGCATTGGCGGGGTCGTAGTAGGGCTGCGGGTAGGGCTGCTGGTGCGGGTTCGGGTAGAAGGACGGATAGAACGGGGCGGCGCTGATGGAGGGCGTCCAGCTGCCTTGTGGCTGCTGATACGGCTGCTGATGCGTCTGCTGTGGCGCAGGCCCCGTGGCGCTGTCCGCCGCAGACGTCCCGCGCGGCCGTGGGTTGGGCGAGTTGCCGTCCATTGCTTGGTACACTTGCTGCTGCCAGTCCACGCCGGCAAGCACAGCCATGCAGCCGCGCCCGTGAGTCTCTCGGCGCGCCGCGTGGGCGATGGCAGTGGTCTGACCCGGTCTACAGCGAGCAGGGCCGTCTCTCGTCGTCGTGCGCGGCGAGGAGATGGAAGATGGGAACAGTCGACGCTGGCAACAGCGGCCTCGAAAGGCAAATCTGTTGCGATCACCAGCCACAACCACAACACACCACAACACCACCACGTGCACACCGTCTGGCTCGGGGCTTCGTGTTCAGATCCCCGCAGCGGAGGCTTGGAATAATCAGAGCAGGCTGCAACGCTCCAGTCTGCATTTTTGGCGTGGACGGCCCCCGGCGCCACCGCACGGACGCCGGGGACTGTGCGTCAGTCCGCATCGTAGATGTCGCTTAGTAATACACAGGTCACGCAGACCTTGACCTCCATCTCTCGCCAATGTCTGGTCTTGGAAGCTGGCTCTGGGGCACATCCATGCTCGACGATGCAATCGGTGCGCAGCGCGGCCCAACCCCTCCGCCTCTCGCTCCCCTGACCACTCCTCCTTGCAGACAAGGCCACTTCAGAACTCTTGCCCGCTGGCTCAGAGGACATTGCGCTCAACCTCGAGATATGTGACCAGATACGCTCCAAAGCTGCCCCAGCAAAGGACGCAATGCGTGCTCTCAAGCGCCGGCTCAATCACAAGAACCCCAACGTCCAAAATCTCGCGCTCAGTGTGCGTTACGTGCACAACACCCATCGCGCATCTGACAACTCTCGCAGCTGACCGATATCTGTGTCAAGAACGGAGGAGACTCGTTTCTGACCGAAGTCGCTTCGAGAGAATTCATGGACAACCTCGTCTCGATCTTGAGGGTCCCAGCACTCAACCACGACGTCAAGCAACACATCCTGCGACTCGTTCAAAACTGGAGCGTCGCGTTCGAAGGAAAGCCCAGTCTCGCATACGTAGGGCAGGTCTACAAGACACTAACAGCCGAGGGTGCGCGCCCATACCTCTACTCTGCTTACGCGGCTCATCACCAGCACAGGATTCAACTTTCCCCCAAAGGACCTCTCACTCGCAAACTCTGCAATGGTAGACACCGAGACCGCGCCCGAGTGGATCGACTCGGACGTCTGCCTCCGGTGCCGCACTCCATTCACGTTCACCAATCGCAAACATCACTGCCGAAACTGCGGCCAAGTCTTCGACCAAGCGTGTTCCTCCAAATCCATGCCTCTCCCCCACTTTGGTATCGCACAGGAAGTCCGCGTCTGCGAAGGATGTTACAGCAAGCTCACGCGAAAGGCAGAGAGGGCGTACGTCACCCTCATCCATCCCAGCCGAGACGGTCCTAATCTCAACCCACAGCAGCAGCGTCCACAGAGGCCACCGCCACTCCGCTAGCATGAACAGCACCCGCCATCAGAGTGCGCGCGACCTCGCAGACGCCGAGCTCCAACGCGCCATCCAGCTGTCGTTGCAAGAAGTCCATCTCCACGGCCACTCGCGTCCGGGCTACGTCCCCTCACAACCCACCAACTGGCAATACTCCGAACCCCCTCTCGTGGACCGCTCCTCCCGTCCCGCGAGACCGAGCACCATCGAAGAAGAAGAAGACGACCCAGATCTGCGTGCCGCCATCGAAGCCAGTCTGCGGGAAGCGAGTGCGCCCAAACCTAGTGCTCCCGTTGCCGTTGACTCGCCGCGCACCGAGTACTCTGGCCCTGGTTACTCGCAATCTTATCCCCCTAGTGTACCTCAGATCCCTGCCCCTTCCGCTATACCAAGCTACGACCTTGAGCCGCTGGAATCTGACGCGATATTGACGTTTAGCCAGACGGTCAACCAAGTCGAGGCGCAGGGTGGTCGCGACATTTCGCGGTATCCAGCTGTCAATGAACTGTACGACAAGGCAAACAGTCTACGGCCCAAATTGGCGCTGAGTCTCGATGACGCCGGCCGCAAAGAAAGTGAGTATATCACATCCCGTTGATAATACATGTATCTAGACCCCTCTTCCGTAGAAATGCTGGCCGAAATGCACGACAAGCTGTCACAGGCCGTCAAACTGTACGACAAGATCCTGACAGAACAAGTCGAACGCCCAACATGGCGATCACCACCAGCGACGTCATTCTACCAGCCCGCCGAACCAAGCTACAGCGCTGTCAACGGCTACAGTCAATGGGCGTCTCCGGCGCCCGCCACGGAATCAGCGTACCAGACACCGGCGGAGCCGCCGCGGCCGACACTGTCTCCCCAAGTCACCCACGCCGAATACCAATACGCCCCCGCGCAACCTGCGTCAGCGTCATGGCAGCCCAGCCAGAATGCACCGCAATTCTCGCCCACCCCCGCGCCTTCCGCGCCCGCCTTCTCTCCGCCGCCCGAGCCCCAGCGGCGCCCGTCATACGTCGAACCAGCACAGCAATTCCAGTCTTACACGACCCCCGCTGCGCCACAGGTCCAATCCCTCCCTCCCAATACCCTCCCCCCCGTCACTCTCAATTCCCAGCCATACCAGCTGCAGACTGCGTCGCCGTTATCGTTCCAAACTTCTTCGCCGCCTCAAGAACGTGTCCAATACGCCCCCGCACCTGCTCCCCAACATCAACATCAACAACAACAGCAGCAGCAGCAGCAGCACCAACAACCGCCCCAACAAGAACAGCCCCATCCTCACGCACCGTACCTCAACCGCCACAAATCCGTCTCGTACGCCGCCCCCTCGCCCGCCGCCCCGCCATCCGCCAACGGACGACACCCCACGCGCAGCAACACCGTCGCAGCGCCGCGGCCGCCGCAAGTCCCCGCTGCGCCCCCTGCGCTCCCGCAGTTCCCCGTGGCGCCGACGTCGGCGCCCACCGCGCTCCCGACGTACGGTCCTCCTGCCCCGACGGGCTTTGCGCCGCCCGAGGAGAGGAAGGAGGCGCTGTTGATTGATCTGTGAGGGCGGTCTGGGTTTGGGTTTATCTTTTTACGTTGTCGTTTGTATCAAGCGTAGATGTCTTCTCGATGAATTCGATTATATTTCGATTTCGGGGGGACTGCCCGTGTGTTGGTTAGCGTGTGTTTTCGTGGTGTGATTACATGAGGTTTTTATGTGATTGCTAGTATGTAACCTATCTGAATCTCTGATGATATGCTATCTAAGCACTATGTCCTGGTGATGGGTAAGCGTCGGTCGGTCCGCGTGCCGTGGGTTCGTCTCGAGCTGAGATTCTTCCACGGAGACACCAGAACGAGATGAAGGACCGAATGCGGAGACGGTATATTCAGCTGCGGGTGGGTGGGCGAGAAAAAGGTTGCTGCCCCACCCAAGGTGGCGTACGCGTGGTTGTGGTCCGTCCCTCTTTTCATCCGGACGCCATGTCTCGAGGGCCACAATTTTCAAAGAAGAGTCATCCCAAAACGGAAAAAGTGACTTACCTGAAATGGACTATGTACCTACGTCATAATGTCACTCTCGAAAGACCTTAGATATTGTCAGCCATAGAAAAACGTTCTGAAACAAATCTACCTGCCCCCCCCCCCAGCGCCTCTCCGCGAAAACGATAACGAAAGCACAGAATGAATGCATATGCAACCTTGCACCGTTTCGCAGCATTTCACCGTTCTTCCCCGGTCCGCTTCTTCCGCACTGCCAGCCACCAGAGACGGATGATAAAACCGAAGACCCAACAAGCCCCTCTCCGCGGCCGAGCAAAGACGAAGAAGTATGTCCGGTGCGGTATAGAAAAAGTCGGGAATCCGCATCAAGAAGAAGGTGAAGTACCTGCAGGACAAGGTGATTCAAGCAGCCGGACGCGAATTTTGCGAAGCTGAACAAAATTACCTGCACTGGCAGGAGAAGATGAAACACTCACGCAGCTGGATGCGACGCTTACCTTACGAGGATGGAAGAAACGCTGGACGTACTGTACAAAAGGTCGACAGAGCCTGATGACATAGATTTACAGCTTGATTATATGTCTGCACAGTTTAAAGCCTTCACTGAAGAGTTTGACGCTTTGGCTGCAGAGATTCGTGCCTTGGATTTAGAGTCTGAAGCATCTAATCAGAAATAGTACACTGTCCCAAAATCGGAGTAGAGTATATATTCAAATCATGAGTTTGGTAGTGAAAGGTTCATACGTAGAACGATATCGGCCAGGGTAAAGAAAAAATGGAGACTGTCTATTCTGTTTGGATGACACAGAGGATGAACACCCGATTTGAGGAGCTGGGACTTGTCGAGACCTGTAGACGCTCTACATGTAAGTAGTCAGCCTGTGTCTCTATAGCCAAGTGGCGAGATAAGAACGACTACGTGAATGCCGCTAGAAAATAGTATGGTGAAAGAGCACTAACACTTCCAACCTTTTGCAGGCGAGACATAGAAACCGGACCTGCGTTGTCTTGTCGTAGCATTCCAAACGTGGGTCCCAAGCATATTCATGCGCAAGTAGTGTCGTCAACACATTATATGCCTTTAGATCTGCATAGGGAACTCCCGTCCTTGGATCCACGTATTTCTCCTCCTTCCCCGTAATCGGACACGTCTGTTTTGGTCGTGCTTTGACAGAGTAAGGATAAATAGAGATGTAACTTTGTCCCCCAAGCGACATAAAGAAGTGAAACATACAAAGCGGCCGATTCTTCTCAACGAAAACCTTTACCTCACTCCAGTTAACATGGTCCCCTCATATTCTCATTCCATGGCGGTTTTTGAAGCGAGTTCATGTACGATAGTTTTTTGTGACCTTTTCTATCCGTTCTATGGGGCCGATGGAGGAGGCATCCACACCATCGCACCCGTAGACTGTAGCTGAGCCAGATATGGATTATAATGTGGCGACTGGGTATCAACATTTTGCGATGTAGAAGAGGTGACTGTTTGCAGACCTTGCTGGGACAAAGATGGCACAGATGAATAGAAAGTCAATTGAACTGCTGATGCAGTATTTGAGTGAAGTACGGAATGAGACGTTGGTTGAGACTTTGATTGAGTCGTTGGTTGAGGAGTCATCTGTGAAGATGTTTGATTGGCTGGTTGAGAGGCTTTTGGAGTAGAATGAGTGAGCGATTGAGGAGTGGATGGCTGTGAAGTTGATTGAAAGGCCGGCTGAGGGGTTAGTTGAGGGGTTGGCTGAGAGGTTGATTGATTTGTCGTTTCTGTACGTGATTGAGCAGAGGTGGATTGAGCAGACGGTAGAACACTCTGTGAAGTTGCCGCCTGAGTTGGATTAGCTGTAGGCTGCGCAAGATGATTCGCACTCATGGTCCCAGTAGGGGTGGTCGCTTTTGAAGCAACGGGATATCCAGGAATATGACCACTCAGAATATGGGGGTGAACTCCGGCAGAAAACGAATAAGGCGTCGTTTGACTATACGGCGTCGAGCCCATAGCACCACTATATGGATTGTATGTAAAGCCGGAAGGAGTCAAGGTTGGAGCGGGTGGAGGTGGAACAACGACCTTGATCTCCTCGCCCTGACTGATTCAACGAATTATTGGCCCTCCTACGGCAGTCCGGACAACGCGAGCGCGTTTCCGTCTTTCCTCCTCGACTCTAGGATAATCACGATGTTCGATAATTTTCCTTCTTCATGCGCACCCGCAGTTCCCCGTGGCGCCGACGTCGGCGCCTACAGCGATCCCGATGCACGGTCCTCCTGCCCCGACGGGCCTTGCGCCGCCCGAGGAGAGGAAGGAGGCGTTGTTGACAGCAGAGGAGTTTATCTTTTTACATTGTCGTACAAGCGTAGATTTCTTCTCGATGAATTCAAGGGGGGGTCTTCTTGTAGCATGTGCATGTGCTTTTGTGGTGTGATTACATGATGTCTCGAGGACTACGCTTGACGACATTGCATATTACAATTTTAAAAGAAGAGTCATCCCAAAACGGAAAAGTGACTTCCTCAAATGGACTACGTACCTTCGTCACAGCCTTAGCCATATAACGACGTTCTACAACAGCCTACCTTCCCCCCGCCTCTCCGCGAAAACGTAAACGAAAGCACAGAATGAATGCATATGCAGCCTTGCACCGTTTCGCAGCATTTCACCGTTCTTCCTCAATCCGCTTCTTCCGCAATGCCAGCCACCAGAGACAGATAAACAAACCGATCACCCATCCAACCCCTCTTCCCGACCGAGCTGAGACGAAGAAGGATGTCCGGGGCTGTATACAGGAAGTCGGGAATCCGCATCAAGAGCTGGGTAAATTGCCTGCAGAACAAGGTGAAACGTTCAGGCAGCCGGATGCGAGATTTGCGGAGCTGGAGAAGGCGTTGGCCGAGCTGGACACATTGTTGAAGGAACTGAACACGATAACGGCAGGGATTAATGCCGCAGATTCAGACCTTGGTGCTGTGGCTGCTGGGCTTAAGGCAATGAATGTGAAGCTTGATACAGTGGCTACAGAGCTTGGTATCGTTGATATAAAGTTTGAAAAACCTGATCGAAAACAGTGCGCATGCAGAGTCACAAAATCGAAGTAGAGTACATATTCAAATCATGAATTGTGTATTGAAAGGCTCAGATACTTAGAACGATATCGACTACGGTAGAGAAAATATGGGGACACTGTCGATTCTGTTCGGATGACACAGAGGATGAACTCCCTGGAGGAAACGGGACTTGTCGAGATATGTCGAGACGCTCTACATGTCAGTAGTCAGCCTGTGTGGTGTAATTACATGATGTTTAAGACCCTGCAAGGCTTTGATAACTACAAATACGAATTGTACCTTTGTTGATCTAAAACAGACCGCCTCCCCGCGAAAACGCTAGCATAAAATGCATGCAGCCTTTCACCGTTTCGCAGCTTTTCACCATTTGATGCTAGCCACCAGAAACATATAGTCACACCATTGATCAAACCAATCCCTCTTCGCCGCGACTGAGCTGCGACGGAGAAGGATTACGAGGTCCTTAAGAAAGAATTCAAGAAGGTATATCAAGAGAAAGATCAATCACGCGCCAGACGCAGGGAAATGTACAAACAGCCGGATCCGAATTTTGCGGCGCTGGATAAGGCGTCTGCGGATTCGGACATCAGGTCGGCGGTGCTGGACTGGAGGAGGGCGGTGCTTGATGCCGAGGATGAAAGACTTGATGCAGAGATTGCAATACTTGAAGCTAAGGCCGCAGAACTCGATGTCAAGGTTTTATAGCTTCAGGCCATGGATGCGGAGCTTGAAGAAGACGTCGAGTTATCTCGAGGCATCTAACCGGAAATAGTACACAATCTCAGAATCGGAGTAGAGTACTATGTACTTGACCTCCACCCCAACAAGAATAGCAACACCATCCTCATGCTCTACAGAGTCTCTCGTATCTCAACCGCCACAAATCAGTCTCGTACGCCGCTCACCTACCTGCCAGCGGTCGATAGCAACACCGTCGTCCCCGCGCCACCTGCGCTCCCGCAGTACCCCGTGGCGCAGACGTCGGCGCTGTAGTGGTTTATCTCTTACATTGTTTGTATAGTCACCCGTAGATTTTCTTTTCGATGAATGAATTTCAAATCCATTGTAATTTTGGGGATGTTTAAGACCTAGTCTTCAAGGACTACAAATACAAGTTACCTTTCGCGATCTAAAACAGACCCCCCTCTACGCGAAAATGCAAAACGAAAGCACAACATGAATGCAGCCTTTCTTTTACCGTTTCGCATCCTTGCACCGTTTTACCTCAATCCGCTTCTTTCGCCATGCCAGCCCCAGAGACAGATAATCAAACCATTGACACAACCAACCGTCTTCGCGACCGAGCTGCACTGACGAAGGATATCGGGGTCTGTGAAGACAAACTCGACAAGGTGCATGACGAGCTGCATAAATCGAGCGTCAGGAGTCAGGAAAGGTATCATGTTCAAGCAGCCAGATCCGAGGCCGGCGGGGCTGGACGAGGCGTCGGCGGGGCTGGACATGAGGATGGAGGTGCTGGGCTCGAGGATGGCGGGGTTTCGTCTTGAGATTGCACAACTTGATGCCAAGGATGCAGAGCGTGATATCAAGGTACAAAGCTTGATGGCGAGGATGCAGAGCTTGAAGAAGGCAACAAGTTTCATGAGGCGTCTAATCGCGACAAAGAATTGTAGGTCGAGGACGACGCAAATGATACGCTGCATGATCATCTGACAGCAAGTTCCCTTCATGTGTCTGAACACTTGCAGCGCTGCCCTCGCCTTTATGGTAAACGACTTTTCGAGTGGTCCAACGTGATTGAAAGCCAGAAAGGAGACAAGAAGATTCTTTGGCTAGTCGTGGCAAAACCATTTTGGCGCGATCAGCATATCTCCAAAACCGTTCCAAAAAAAATCGCAAAAACCCTTACATACATTAAGAAAGTTAAGGAAATTGATCTCTCGGAGCTTCCAGAGAACGAACAGGAAAGAGCTGTCCAATGGGCTGCCTGCAGGGACCACAAAGTCAATGAAGTCGTAGCCTACCCGCATATCACCCGCACTCAAGCCAGCCGGATTGACGAAGCCGGATTCTGGTGCATCTGCCGGAAACCCACCAAGCTCACTGAACTCTTGTCCCCCGCTGACACCGATAAAGTTTGAAACTCTTTACACATCAGCTACCCTCGTCGTGTCTCGACGCCACAAACCTTTGAACACGCCGCCCGTCAGCACAGCAACACTGTCGCAGCCCTACGCCTGCGCCTGTTACTCTCCCGCAGTTCCGATGTGTAATAGTTTGATATGTAGCTCTGCGCACATGTATTCGGGCCTTTTGCAATGATGTCTAAATCCATGACAAGCCATGAGCATAGTCAGATAGTTAGTCCATCCAGTATTTCTCCGGATACTAAATTCGCAATCTACCATGAGCGGTTCGAACGGTTCTCCGTAGACTAGGATCCTTATGTATGATGGAAATACTTGCAATGGTCATCCTACATGTCACTTTTCCTTGAGAAGTGTTTGTTAAAAGTGTACAACTCACTGTGGTTCCTGGAGTTCCGCTGGACCGCCTTTTTAACCTCGTAGCGAATCCATGCCTTGTGCTCTGACGACTATATTAATGTGCTTGAAATCCATGCGTGAAGGCTTCTTATCACGATGGCATCATGTTATCGGGACGACATGCCATGCCTTCGCGGCAATAATGGGTAGTGATGACCTGAATCGGTGCCGTTGATATAAATAAGTAATGTCGACCGACCAGGGATTCGATCAACAAGGCCTAGAGAATGGTAGCAGCTCCTTTCTCCATAACGGTAGCTGGCCAATCCCACTGCCGTAGCTTCAATCCGGCCGTTAACGAGTTGTCCAACAAGGCGTGGGAGTTGCTCAGAATTCAGCGGTGTGTTGCATTCGAAGGGAAGCATAGTCTAGCATATGTAGGCCAGGTCTAGAAGGCACTAATCAAACGCGCGCACATTAGTATCACCTCTACTTTGCTTATGTAGCCCATCAAGGCACAGATTTCAGATTCGTTCCAAAGGACCTTTTTCTCGCGGATGACGCGAAGGTGGACACTGAGACCACTCCTACTTCCTTCCAAAGTGGATCGACTCAGACGTTTGCCTCCGATATCGGATACCGTTCACATATATCGATCGAAAACGTCACTTTTGAGACTGCGGGCAGGTTGTCAATTGAGCATGGGTTTCTCCAAATTCATGGTTCTTCAACACTTTGGGATTTCATGGAGTCTGTCTCTGTGAGGGATGTTATGATGAAACGCGCAGAGGACGTACGTGATCTTACAGAAGATTGTTCCATACCATCCTCCTGCTGGCATGGATAGTACCTGTCATCAGACTGCAGAATACGCATGACCCCTTGCAGATGCCGAACTCCCGGTCGTTGGAAGTGAATGCGAATGGTTACACACGTTTTGGCCATGTCCCATTAATATTCCAGAACGGAAAAGTGACTACCACAAATGGACTACCTACGTCAAAAATATCAGTCTCGTGAACCTATATAAGAGCTGGGCTGAACCTTCAGTGATTTCAACCTTTGCTTCGAGAGAACTCCTAACAGCAAAAATGAATTCAACCGTACCCCGTTCTGTCCGTGTCATCATGCACTCAAACCGCCTGCTTCACGACGCCATCCATCCAAGGTCCAAACCCATCTCCGCTCCTGAGCCAATTGATTTGCAGCGTCTCGAGAAAAAACTGAGCAAAATACAAAAAGAGACGAAAAAGCTCAGTACGGGGACCAGGAGGTCCGTTAAAAGGAGGAAGAAGCTTGGTGTGGAGATTGATGTACTGGCGTCAAAGACTGAGGTGAAGGAAAAAGAGCTGGGGGCACAAGCTAAGAAGTTGGAAGCGAAGGCTGAAATGCTGGAAGCACAGGCTCAGGTGTTGGAGTCGAAGGCTGCGAGCATCAAGGCAATGGTTGGGAGGTGGTTCAAGAGGGGTCAGAAGACTTAAGGCAAGAGGGAGAGGGACGATATTCAATACCGTCAAATGTGTGACGGCCGTCACAGCACCACCGTGACTTACATTCTCTGACCATATGATTTCTTCTACATATTCACCCGACGTCCGGCTGGCCCTATAAACCGAGGTAACTTCGTAGTAACTGCTTACTCCGGTTCTTTCTGATTGATTAAGGTCTCCGGTGACGAACATCGTTACTCGCTGTTCTCATCAAATGGGTACAAATAACGTGAACCAGAATATTTTCAGCAAAAGTAGAGTACAACATGAATAGCTTCGCAATGATACATCACCGTCCGATTCCCATCTTCAACGAGGCTCCTACGACATCCACATCATCCCACCGGGTATCAACAAGCGCGTTGCTGTCGTGTGACGCGTTTTTCTTCCGGTTGATATGGGTCAAAGTGTTCTTGAAATGTCTGGCGATCATTTCGGGAGTTTGTACCCCCTCAATGAGTCCAGGTGGTGCCCGTTGTGAAGGGTGGACGTCTGCAGACGAGATGTTGTCGATGCTGGACGTTATAAGCTCGACCAGACTGTTAATGAACTTGGGCGCGACCTAATAGACGTTATGACATATATTTGAGATACACAACGTAGACTTACTGCCGGAGCGCCGCGTTCAAAATAGTATAGATATTGGTCCAATGTGTCGCAATATAACTGCACGGTAACGATTTCCTCAATCGCAGAGTTGGCGATGCGTAGTGATTTTTGTAGACATTCTAGCACGCGCTTACTATCCTGGTAGGGATGCTATTGAACGAGGTCAGTTCATCAGCCATGGGAAGAAATCATCACAGCTCACGGCCTTGACGGTAATCTCTTCACCATCCTCTTTGACTGTCGCTTTCTCCAGAACCTCCTTCTTTTCGCCATCAGTATCGACATCACTGTTTGGCATGGCTTCCTGCCACCAAAGATGGCTGGCCAATCCCACCGCCGTGGATTGATGGCTCTTCTTCAGAAGCTTCGCACCATGTAGTGCTGCTTTGGTGATCAAGGTATCATAGTTGTCCACACCAAAGACCTTGGCTCCAGCCAGCGTACCAATGATGAGCGTGATAGCCTGTAGCTGTGCCCGAGACTCCGATATGCTGTCCTCGTATACACTAAATGCCTGAACATACAGGTCGTATGTGAGGTCCTCGAACCCGCACTCGTCTGAAATCTGGGCTGAGAGGAGGAATAGGCGAAGAGCAATTGTTGGAGCTTCGATTTGGGTAGACAATATTGAAGTGAGTTGTCGAGCGAATTTGAGAATCGTAGAAACTTTGTTTTGCCAATCAGGTTCCTATTCAAAAACGTCACGATCGTCTTCACACCCACGCGAGGAGAAAGACGAACTACATGTTCATGGTTCTTGTATCGCCGACATAGTTTGATAGAGGAGGTGATCAAAGCCGGGAACGTGAAGCGCATACGTTCGCCCCCAGCCTCGAAATGTTTCCGCGCGATTTGAAGGAGCTATGAAAAATGACCATTAGCAAGACTATACAAACGGCATCATGACACTACGCACTTCGAACTGGACATCCAAAGTTTCCGCGCGGAACAGATGCACCATTCTTGCCACCCAGCCCTGTTCTTCCGCCATCTCTTCCCGCTCGACGGAATAAGGACCTTGTCGCCGTGAGTCCTTGATATTCATGTTTGCGGAGTTGTTGGTTCCCGCCACACTTGAATCTGACTGGTCCTTGATCAACACATGACAGAGATCGAGGACACCATCGACATCTTCTGGCGCCTCTATAATCGTTTCGTTCTTGAGGACGGAGGAGATGATAGAATGTGCAATCGATCTGCGAGTTGAGAACAATTGTTTTGTAAGGAGTGGAGTGTAGTTAGGGATAGCAAGAAGGGTGAGGACAGATTGATAGGAGTTGATGGGAGCTATGAGCAGTGCGGCAAGGTTGTTTATAGTCTGGGGTGTATGCAGGTCAGAGCTGTTCGGACTGGTAGGTGTCATGACCATCTTAGAACGTGCAGTAACACACACCTATCTTTGAACTCCTGGCATTTCTCGGCTGTGAAGCCAAGAATTTGGTCAACATACTCTAGCCTGTCCGGATAGCAGCTCAACGATAAGTTCGTCAAAGACACTAAGAGTGCTGTAAGATCTTGAATTGATAGATCCGGACGAGCCTGTAAGGACGATGAGTCCTAAGATCAAAAAGTGACACCTCGCTAATCACTAACCTTGATGAGCTCGACAACCTGCTTCCAAAACACTTCAAACAGTGGCACGTCCTCAGGTATACCTCGGAATTTCCGCACAGGGGAGCCCTCTTTCTCCTTACCTTTGTCAATGTTCCCCGAACCGCTATTTGGTGCGTCGGCAGTCGGCGAGGATATCGTTGATTCCAAGGCAGTAACAGGCGTTTCAGGCATCCCATCGTCGGATCCCCAAGCATTGGACTCCACATTCGGCGAAGATATCCTGTAAACACCGTTCTCACGAACCTTGGCTTTCTGTAGTTTGATCTTCTCCGCTAGGCGACGCGCCGCAGCCTCTTCCTGCCGTTTAGTCTCTTCTGGGTCCTCGTTTTCGGCCTCACGGGCAGCATAAGCGGCCAGACGATCAATAAGTGCAATGACGATTTGCTTGATATTCACTTTCGAATGCAATTGCGCGGTAGCAGAGAGGAAAGGTCCCAAAGAGTGAAGATGGAATTCGTCGGTAAAGACCTTATGACAGCATCAGGATGTATACCCTCCAGAGAAATGAAATAGGACGTACTTGAATCACAACTTCCATGAGATATTCCTGCGCTATCACATCTTTACAATTGACCACCTGTTCCAGTATGCTAGGCAGTATTGTCCGTTGATACATTTCCAAATCGACTCCGTCAAGTTGACTCAGTCGGACGAGGTTCGTTCCGACCAAAATTCGAAGGTCGCGACGTTCCAGTTCTCGCTTCTCGCGATCCCTTGAATGGCCTTGATGTTGTAGTCGTACCCAGAGCTTGTTCATCTCAATAAAGTTGGTCAAGACAAAGGATATGGAATCCTGTAGGTTACCCGCCGGCCTGCAACATATCGTTTAACGTGTCATACGGGGAGTGGTCAAGGAAAACTACACACCCGGGCTCAACTGCTACAGGGAGGTGGTCCCTCGTCTGGCCACTGAGATAGTGTCGGAGGAAGAGACCGCGTACAGGATGTAGTACACCCCGGGACATTTCCATCATATCTCTCATAATTTCCCTCACAGGTGCATCTGGAATAGACATGTAGACAGAACCGACGGTGATCATGAGGTAAAGACGAGGGATAATGTTGCCAGCATATTGGACGAGTTCGTAGAGGTCTGCCAAATGGTGCCGTGATTGGGTATGTGCATCATACAGGTAGTTTGAAAGATGTCGTAGGGCATCGAACACAGCCATATCTACACAACATTGTGAATTCTTCAGCAGCATACCTCAACCGGAAAGCGCACAGAGTTCATAATATTGTTTTGGTGACAATGAAGAAGTTCGCAGCTCAGCCAACATTAGGCTCGCACTCTTCAGCGCATCCATGAGTTCATCGAGCTCCTAGAAACATGAGATGTCAATGTATGTATTGGAGTCATCCATGGAATAATTGCGGACATACAAGGTGCCTCTTCATTTGCTGAACTTGTATCTTAACAGTGTTCAGGGCTTCGCTGAGGAGTTTACCCTCTTCGGTGACAGGGTGAGTAGCCATGGTGGTAGGGAGGTCAAAGGAGACGTCCACCGTGCGATGTACGCTAGGGCTATAGTAGTAACGCCAAGGAATCTGACTGTCAAATGGATTTGTGCAAGTTTGGTTTGACGAAAACTAGAAAGGTGATCAACGCGGTCTCCATTCATAACTTCGACGTCGATAAACTCATAACAGCTATCCACTGGCCATGACACTATCTGTACCATGTACCAGGGTATCTCAATAATTAATTGTACTAGCATAATCCGAATCTAATACAGGCTGGACGCAAGCCTCACCCACGAACATTTATCACTACGACATACCAATGCCACCTCAACATTTTACGGTTAAGTCGTAGGTGTTTAAGTTGCAAGGATCCGGACGGTAAATCAAGGCAAAGCAGCAGATACACCCGCCTTAGGAACAGAGTCAGCAGGTGGTACGGTTGCTTTTGGGTCGGGTGGCGGCGGTGCCGCACGGAATGCTTTAAGTGACGGTAGAGATTCGGGGGTTGGCCGCTTAACAACCTTGTTCTCGTTCTCTTCCCCAGGAACCACAGGTCGGCCAGATGCTTGCGCTTCTCGTTTCCATTTTGTCCAAGACTCGCCACCCGCAACTTCCATTAATTCTTTGAGGATTGTCGTAGACCATTTCTCATGCATGTCTATTGTTTTCTGTGTCCCGTCAGCTGGGTTGGTTATAAATACAGAGAGTGCAAAGTATCCGCAACGTCTGGCTCACCAAACTCCACTTCCATTTCAGGCCTCCATGCTTCCTCCTTTGTCTTTCGCCATTTTTCGACTTGGATATCCAGGTCAGGGTTCGCCCATCGAATACGCGGAAGTTGTTCCTTCACGAAATGCCTGGAAATAGAGATAACATCAGACACGCTTTCTGCTTCATGGATATGCACAACGCACCGAGCACCGAAATGGTCGTTTTGGAAGGCCAAAGAGAGCTTGAGACTTTTGAGATTAGTCAGCGTGAGTTTTGGAGAGGCATTGAGATTGTGGATAACTCGGGCAAGGTGTGAAGGGGAAGGCTTGGGCATTGTTCCTCGAGGAGACACAGACGATCGTGATTTTTTGGATTTCGAGAGCACGTGTCCAGTCGTGTGTGTGTCCGCTTTTGGTAACCCAGAGTTTTCGGCGATTCTCCACTCACCACCTATGGCTGAGGAAGACAGCACGATGAAGGAGCCTATCGAGGCTCTTGCTACCCGTAGGTCGCGCAGGAGTACGGCTGGCAATAGGTAATTTCATGACTTTTCCGAATACTGTTCTCAAACATAACTCATCGTAGGATGGAGGCAGCTCTCGCAGAAATGGCTTTAGACACAACTGTCGACTCTGTGGATGATGATCAGGACTTTATCAACGACAAAGGTTGTCAGACTACTGTTGTACAGGGTTAGTGTTCTGAGCGATTGCTCTCAAACAGACGAGGAAGATGTCTTCGGGTCCGACTTCGCGAGTACCGACGAGGAGAATCAGGACGATGTAGACGCTGGCGAGAGAACTGTTCAGGAAGAAGAGAGACGAGCAAAGAAGGTCGGCTTTTCTTCGTTTTGTGCGTGTCATTATGTCTCGTTCAGTACAATCCTAGGACGCGCGCTCTAGAGTTGAGAAAGCGGCTGCTGCAGCCCATGCACGTCAGAAAGTCACCTTCAATCCCCAAGCGGAAGCTTCTTCGTCTCAAACTAAGTCAAAGGACTTGAAACGACGCGTGTCGTTGGGACCAGCGGTGAATGCGGAGACAGGGGAAATTATGTCAGTTGCTCCGTCGAGTCCAAAGAAGAAAAGGCATAGCCAACGAAGACATACTATATTGGCTACGTCTGCCGCTGCGGAACGTCTGAAGCGGTCAGAGGAGAGGAAAGTGAGTTGTTCTTGTCTGCGTTTTGACATATATTGTGAACTATGGTTGCGTAGGCTGCGATGCCAAAGAAGGCAAAGATAGAATCAAAGGTTTATACACAAGCGGAACTTATTGCGCTGGCGCTCGATAATGAAGAAGGGAACATCATTGAACATCGTGATTATCTTAAAGTCGAGGAGGAAAGACGGAAACGCGCTCGCGTTGTCCGGACTGCCGTAGAAGGGCCAATAATTCGATGGATCAGTCGGGGCGAGGAGATCAAGGTTGTCGTTCCACCTCCGCCCGCTCCGACCTTGACTCCTGCCGGCTTTACGTACAATCCATATAGTGGTGCTATGGGCTCGACACCGTATAGTCAAACGACACCTTATTCGTTTTCTGCCGGAGTTTACCCCCATATTCTGAGTGGTCATCTTTCTGGATATCCCGTTGCTTCGACAGCGACCGCCCCCACTGCAGCACCTGGGACCATGAGTGCGAATAATCTTGCGCAGCCTACAGCTAATTCAACTCAGGCGGCAACTTCACAGAGTGTTCTACCGTCTGCTCAATCCACCTCTGCTCAATCACGTACAGAAATAATCAATCAATCAACTTCTCAGCCAACCCCTCAACTAACCCCTCAGCCGGCCTTTCAATCAACTTCACAGCCATTTACTCCTCAATCGCTTACTCATTCAACTCCATCAGCCTCTCAACCAGCCAATCAAACAGCTTCACAAATAACTCCTCAACCAACGACTCAATCAAAGTCTCAACCAACTTCTCATTCCGTACTTCACTCAAATACTGCATCAGCAGTTCAATCGACTTCCCATTCATCTGTGCCATCAGTGTCTCAGCAAGGTCCACAAACAGTCATGCCATCTACATTGCAAAATGGTCCATACCAGTCGCCACATTATAATCCATATTTGGCTCAGCTACAGTCTGCGGGTGCGATGGTGTGGGTGCCTCCTCCTCCACCGGCACCCATAGAGCGGATAGAAAAGGTTACAAAAAACTACATCGTACATGAACTCGCACAACACAATGGAGTTCCAAAACCGCCGTGGAATGAGACTATGACGGCGATGTTTGGGGACCATGTTAACTGGAGTGAGGTAAAGGTTTTCGTTGGGAAGAATCGGCCTCTTTGTATGTTTCATTTCTCGATCTCGCTTGGGGGACACAAACTTATATCTCCCTTTCTCCTTCCTCTTCAAAGCACGACCAAAACAGACGTGTCCGATTACGGGGAAGGAGGCGAAATACGTGGATCCAAGGACGGGAGTTCCCTATGCAGATCTAAAGGCATATAATGTCCTGACGAAATTACTTGCGCATGAATATGCTTGGGACCCACGTTTGGGATGCTACGTCGGGCAAGACAATACAGATCCGGTCTCGATGTCTCGCCTATAAAAGATTGGAAGTACTATGTTATTGCTCTTTTACTATACTAGTTTCTATCGGTATTCACATAGTCGTTCTTAACTCACCACTTAGCTATTTAGACCCAGACTGGAAACTAGTGACTACTTGGGTGTGTACATGGAGAGCGTCTCGACAGATCTCGACAAGTCCCAGCTCCTCAGTCGGGAATGATCCAGGCCAGGCTGATGTCATTTTCGCTCTGTCATTCTAGTCATGTGACCATGAGAGGAGAACTCGGAAAAGTGGCGAGAGGACAAGTCTATCGTTACTCATTCTTGTCTGTCATTCATGTCGAAGCGTTTCATCATCTACACCGCAGAGGATGTTGCGTCCCACAAGACAGCGTCAAGCTGTTGGGTCTCTCGTCGGGGCAAAGTATACGATGTGACTTCATTCCTTCATGACCATCCAGGAGGTGACGATTATATTCTCAATTATGCGGGACAGGATATCGATGGAGTGATGAGGGACGGGGATGAGCATGATCATTCTGACTCCGCATATGAAATGTTGGAGGAGTACATGATTGGCAGGCTTGGTACGGGTGCAACGACCGTCAGTGACGGTATGTTCAGTCTGTTACATTTTTGATATTTGATATTCATATTCACATACGAAAAAGATTGGGAAGCTACAGATGATTTCCATCCTGACGATACGGATGAAGCTCAAGATTATGAGAAGAATCAATTTTTGGACCTTAGGAAGCCATTGCTGAGACAAGTTTGGGAGGCAAACTGGAGGTACGTATCCTCAGTCAATATCGTTTAACATACTAAAGATGTCTTCTAGTAAGGCATATTACCTGCAACAGGTCCACCAGCCTCGTCACCTTGCCGAACCAGCGCGTTTCTTTGGTCCTGACATTCTTGAGGTCGGTCCTATCACACTTTCAAGCAACTCTTCTCATCATCACTTAGTTTAATACTCGCACTGTGTGGTATGTTGTGCCCCTTTTCTGGGGCCCGGTTGCAACCTACCTGTTCTTCCGGTCGGCTCTACAGTGGACCATTCTTCTTCCGGCTTTCACTGCACAACCCGTGCTACCCTGGAAAGCACTGTCCCTGATTCCTACAATCAGCTACGGGAAAACTCTCGCGTGTTTCTTCGTAGGGAACCTGGTCTGGACTCTTCTGGAGTACCTTTTCCATCGCTTCCTTTTCCACATCGACTATCTCTTGCCCGATCACCCTGCGTTCCTTACACTTCATTTCCTTATGCATGGTGTCCACCATTACCTACCAATGGATAGGTATGGACTGTCGGGTCTTCTTTCCTTTCGAGCTCAAAGTTCTTATTTCGGCCTGATTAGATTGCGGCTTGTGATGCCTCCGGCCTTATTCTTCACGCTTCAAACACCCATGACGCGCCTTGCGCACTTGTTGTTCCCTCCGGCGATGGCCAATGGCATCATATCCGGAGCTTTTGCTTTTTGTAAGCTCTTCCTGCGTTTCTAAGGTTGTCATCTTATCTTGCCATTTCATAGATATCTTGTATGATTGCATGCACTATGCGTAAGCATCTCGTATCGTTTCGTTATTCAATAATATTGACAATCTATCTAGACTACATCACACTAGGCTCCCCACTTATCTGCGAGAGATGAAGAAGTATCATCTGGCTCACCACTACAAGAATTTCGATCTTGGATTTGGTGTTACGAGTATGACCTCTTCGTAGTGGCGTGTCACCGAGTTGTACTCACGTTTCTTTTCTCTCTTCCGCAGGCAAAATTTGGGACATTGCCTTCAACACTCTTCTGCCAGTATAAAGCTCGTGCCTATGCTGATAGATAGTACTTGCTTCCATATGAAGCATATGGATTTCGAAAAACGACCTTTCAATATCTTATTCCTTTGATACCCGTTTCCCTCTACGTGAATCATTTGTTCGCCACATGCTGATCTAGACAGCACACGTTTGACGTAACATTGTTCCTGAATAATATGGACAGTACTGGTGACCCGTTCCTTAATATCCGTCAACGCTGCAAGCGATACTACAAGGCTTGTGTTCAGTGTATTGTATTGGATCGGATTATGCTAGTACAATCGATTGTCGTTGTCGAGATACCTTGGCACATGGTCGAACGTACAGATGGTGTCATGTACATACGTAGATTTTGTTAGGTTATAAGTTTATGCAAGAGAACGGACGTCCAACTCATGAATGGACGACCTGTGCTGATTAAATACCCTTCTAGTTTTCGTCAAACACAACTTGCACGAGTTTATTGACAGCCTGGGCGTTCACACATCGCATTGGTGGACGTCCTTTTCCCCGTCAAGAACTTCTGTTATTTACCTCTGACTTAAATATTTGAATCACACATTCAACGCCCAATCTTCGAACTGCTGCTGGTTGGTCGTCAACCAACAACGACCTGTCCTTGATTCTAGGCCCGCAATGCTTATAAACAGGTGACAAAAGATGGATGACGGAGATTCATTTCAAGCCCGCCTGCTGACTGACTGCCCCTTGATTTGTTTTGCCTAATAAAGAATTCCAAGGGGACAAGTATTTAGAATCCACATCCAGCCAGATTTTACATCTCATTATCGTCATCTTATACGAATAATGTAATAGGCACCGCACACTGATAATTATGATGTAGTAAACCATCCAGAAAACATGACAACAAAACCTATCCCGACGAGAAGGCCAGCAAGATCGTCGAGGAACAGAGACCCCATCTGGAGATACTTTAACCCGTTCATAATAACAGAGGGCAAAGGCGGTGGGAGATGAGGTAGTACAAATGCTAGCAATGTCGGAGGTTGTACGGCATCCTAATGAGAAGTTAAAGCGCCATAACAGACATACACAAGGTGCTCAACTCACAAAGCCAGAAAATATCCGTACAGAATGCAACGCAAGCTGCAATGTCATGAATGCCCAAAAGAACGGCTATTGCCACATCCACAATCAATCACTCAGGACCATGGTTTAGTCATCGCTTGACGCACCAACACTTGTATTCTCAGAATCAGCGCCACATCCTCTAATTTGGTCGTCCTCCCCAACTCTGCCCATCTCCTCCAAATTCCAAACTTCTGACCACTCATATCCGCGAAACTCTCCGTCCACAGTCTCGGTTCAATATAAAACATAAAGTACGCCAAAAGAGCCCACATTAACAACAAATGCATAAACGGCATAAGCTTTTGCAGACGCGTCTGAGGCACAGGAGCTACTGCAGCCGGTGCCTTTCCTTCCATGCTTGCAGGCGAGAACTGTGGAAACGCGCCCTGCCCTTGAGGGAAGAGCATGGCAGCCAAAGGGTTGTCCAGAGGTGATGGCTGAGCATCTTTCGATGTAATTTCGGGACCCGCCTCTGACGGTCGTGTGCCTGCCATGAGAGCCTGCAGGAGCTGTTGCTGCTGTTCAGACCATACCGAGGGGTCAGGCGGAGTTGCGGTGAAAATGTTAGTAGGACTGGCAGGTTCTGGTTCGGAAGAAGAACGGTTCGGTGGTATAGGCATGGTAGATTCCTCTCCCAGAAAATTGCTGGATGTTTTGCGGATTGTAGGAATTGGAGGATCTGTTAGAAAATAAGGTATGGGACGGAAATAGATGCTGAGACACGGACCGGGATGAATGTAAGCGGGATCGTCGCCTCTTGCAGAGGTAGTGAGCTTTGCAAGGCGGTCAGAACCTCTGCTGAGAATTGCCTTTCTGCGGGCCTCGGCGCGTGCAGACGCAGACATTGCAGACGTTTCGTTTCAAGTCCGCTCAAGACGTGGCAAGTCCGATCTCGACATTATCTATTTACAACACACTCCACTGCCAAATACGATCTTATCTATGACGACGGCCAAATCTTGTACTTCCCTGCTACCTGATTCTCAGCGTCTAAATTGACCCGATACAACTCCGTCACCCTCTGCAGACGTCTGATCTCCTCAAACTCGGACATCCAATGCTTGTCGTAGTGCGAAAACGTCGCTCCTTGTTCTGACAAACTACCAGGCTTGTCAAGGATCCACGCCTCCCCAGACACTAGACTCGCATACGCCTTTGACATACGATCCAAAGCGTCCACACCCGCCGTCTGACACGCTGCTATGACATGCTCCCACTCCGGACGAGGGAAAACGTCGCGAATGGTCTTCCTATCGTGTGCTTTGGCGAACGATAGAACAACGTCGACGGGCACTTCGTTGTTCCAGAAGACAGCTTGATCAGGTAACGATTTGATCGTGGCACCAGCTCTGAATTCTTCCACGGTGGGGCAACGCCACAAGTGAAGAAAGCTTTCATTTGAGAGCATGTTCTGTGTCGCTGGAGTCTCATGAAGTGGTGCCGCGTTACAGGCCGCGAAAAGGGCAATGAAAACGATGGAAGAGGCCTAAGGTTTGGGGGCAGCATGGAAGAAAAAGTCATTTTAGGAGACCGTTCGTGCGAAATAACTCACAAGCATCTGGAGGGGCGATACTATCAGAAGTGGAAACAAAAGAGCTCTGAAAACCCTTGTTCGCATGAGCCTCGTCCCACAGGGTCTTATAGACCTGTTTGACAGCCGTCAAATAGTTTAAAAGGCAAACAACTAGTCAAACAAGTAGTCATGAGAACAAGAGAACCATTCTATGAATAAGCTTGCATTTTTTAGGGACAATCCGAATCAGAGTAGGTCAATTTCTTTGTTGCTATGATATCTCATCTCTTGGGTAATTACCTTACCAGAATCCAATTGCTCTTTAGAGGACTGATTCTTGGACCAGATGCGTCGAATCAGCGACCATATATCTGGAGTAAATTTGCGCCGGTTCTAGCTAGCGAATTCTGTTCTCGACTCGTTCCTGGCAAATCTCTGTGAAAGCGATCAAAACTGAGAAGTATGTTCAGTTTGTGTGACCACCAGAGCGGTCCACATGCGAACGACCGGGGCCCGTCCTACACACGTACCATGTGTGCAATGGACGTCGTTCCGTCAAGCGTTCCATCTCTATCATATAACATTGCTCGCTTTCCGATGTCTGATAGACTTTGTTTAACCTATAACGGTCATCAAATCTCTTATCTAATTCAACATGCATACCTCTGGCTGATCAGATCAACCCTTTCACTTACCATAGGATAAAACACATCTGGCTTTTCCCAAGGACATCACAGGCCATTCATTATCCGCTAATGAAAGCTGATATTGACAGAACTCTATCTTGCAATGAGTAGACATGCAGTCTAGATTCCAAATCTTTCAGGGACGAGTCACACGCAAGCAGAAATGAATCTCTACATGAGAGCATCTTTGCAACAGCAAGATTTTGTTGCAAGGCCATCGAGATTTTGCTCTTTTGGCAAGTCTTCTAAATCAGAATTTTAAATTTGTCCAAAATAGGCTTAGAAAAACATTTGAGATGCAGTGCAAATATGCTCTATTGTGCGTCGTGGAAAAATTTGTCAAGCGTACCTTTACGCCGGGAAATGCTACATATTATGCAGATCAATTTGGTTGGTATCCATTCCCGAGATCCCATCCACTAAAATGTAGCTGAGTTGCATCATACACACACTGTGCTGTGTCCCGTTCAGAGGCAGAATGGATACACTGTCTTGGCCGGTGAAGTGGAAAATCTCACCTCGACGGAAAGGTGTTCTCCTCCGTAGAACGGGGCCCAGCTGCGAGCTTTAGAGTGAAGCCTCTGAATGTTGTGATTGTGAGAGTTGAAAATGTTGATATCCTAGCCACCGCACCTCCCCTCTTTAAATGGAAAGTTGGCATGTTGACACAACATTGGACATGTCATGGGTACTTTCGCACCCCAATATCTTTATTTTTAAGCAAAGACGCCACTAACTATTTTTCCTTGACAACCAACTCAGAAGCCTACTTACTCACTATGCTTTTCGCTATCTTGCAACATCTAGATGTTTTCGTACTCCTTCGCAGTTGTCCTCAGTAGGTGGTCAAATTACTTGAGAATAGATCTCGCACCATTTTTTGCAACATTCTATTTGGTACGAAATCAGGAAACTTACTAACATGGTAGGCATTTCGGCCCTTAAATTGAGTGGTTGAAACTACCATGCCTAGTCCCGTTTTGAAGTGTTGGGACGGAAGGTAACCGAAGGTTGATTCTATCTGTATAGTACATCTCCAATTCGAAAGTCTACTCCACGACAACTGCTATGACGAAGAAGGTCACTTTGGATCAAGAATATAGGGAAGGCAGTCTGACTGTGACCTCTCAAGGCTCATTCTCTCGTCATATTCACACGGACTTGCACCAGCTGCAATCACTCGACGCAAATGAGGCCTTCCATCACCTCAACAGCCGATCCTCCCAAATCAATCCGCGAAACTTCACCACTGCTATCAATCTCGACGTTGACCGTGATCTCACTCTTCCGTCCCATTTCAACACCCTGAACAATCTGGAAATTCCATGTGCCTGACCCTTTCTTCTTCGCCAGCCACCCAGCCAACGTCGAGGCCGCGGAACCCGTCGCAGGATCCTCAAGTGTACCATCAAACATCCTCGTCCTCACCACCCCATCTGGTCGTTCATAGAATGCATAGACACCCAGAAAGCCTGCCCAGTCCCCCAGATCTGGCGCAGTGATACGCATTTGGAACGGCTGCAGCCTTCCTAATGCTTCCTCGCTAGTCAATTCCAAAAGGACGAAAGTCATCCCTTTGACAATTGATGCGAGTGCTTCAGCTCCGTGCTTGCCATTCCGGTAATCCTTGTCGTCAAGATGCGGCTGAGTGGCCTTTAAGTTGGCGTGGAGAAAGGGCGCGTGTTCCCTAAAGTTGATAGGGACTTGCAGCGCCACGCTTCCACCATTTCGAATGACAGGTATTACTCCAGCTTTAGTCCTCAACGTGACGGTATCTTTCTGTGTAGCCTGAGATAGTAGGTACCATCCTGTCCCAATAGTTGGATGACCAGCGAAAGGTAACTCTTCAGTCGTGGTGAAAATATCGATCGTGGTGGGAGTATCCGAGTCAGCAAGTTCATGCAGGAAGACCGTTTCAGATAAGTTAAACTCCCTCGCGATGATCTGCTTCTGGGATTGTGAGAGTGTTACTCCTGATGGAATATGCACAACGGCGAGGGGATTCCCAAGGAAGCGTGTCGTACTGAATACGTCAAGCTGCACGAATCGAAGCTTCAGAGTCATGCTGGGCTATTGTCTGTGGTCAGAGCTCTGAGGCGCGAATGTGTATACTTACATTTAGTTGACCGCGTCAAGACTGCGTTAGATCAACGTTAGATATAAGTTCGCATCATTTCTTTTTGATTACACAATAATCATATGTGATGCAGCTGTTCTGTTTCCTCCTCTCCAGCTCGAATGTGTTTTATCAGATCAATGTCCTAAATGTCTTGGGTAATTGGTGCATAATGTACTGACCCCAACTACGTTTGGCGTGATGATGGACTTTGAAGCCTTGGATCTGTTGGCGTCACCTAATTGTGGTCGCCTCGCCGCCACAGACATTGTCAATTTTGTGAAGAGGTTGCTTGTCAACTCTGTGACGGCGGCTGGGTATGAACAAAGAGTTTGGAAAAATGGACAAGCTAGCACTCGGTAAGTGTTGACCTTTCCTGTTACGTACTTAATCTTTCTACCGCCTCCGTTAGGAATATAGCATCACTACTTATAGAAGGGTAGGTAAGAACGACAGGACGGCTGGCTCTCTCTGACTGGAATAGGTGATATAAGGGCTCAATTAGACAATAATAGTCTTGGGTGGAGATAAGGCCGCCTGGTCAACAGGTTGATGCAAGAAATTAAGAAGGCACGGCATAAGTGATAAAAGCCTACTTGCATTTCCAAGCACTGACTGAATCCATTAATCAAGGCATGTACTAGAAAGGGTCTGGATGTAAGAGCTAAACCATGGGTGTAGCCATTTACGTTCAATGGCGCCAATTTGGAATCCGCGGTGCTTCCAGTCAATGATCGACTGTGGGATCCAATTTAGAGATTGATTAGAACCAAGATCTTCAACTATAGTTGTTTTGAGCTGTCCGAAGGACTCTCCTGAGATGGAACTGGTCCCGTATGGTATGTGAGAGTGGCTGTTTGGAGTAACTCTGCTTTCGAGGGTATCTTTGTCAGAGAATACGAAGCTAGCCACATGTATAGATAGAGAGAGAGAGGATGATAATAAAAAGTGCCGAGTCTCAAGGATGTACGTTGTTGCTTCAGCGAGGTGGTGTTATGCCGAGTGGCACGTCATACCAATTGCAATTGCACTACAGCCGCATTTGGTATGGATTAGCGTTCTAATCTGAAAGCTGTTTTGCTTGCAGTATCCAGTCAAGCACGGAAATCAAATCACCGCAGATGATTACAGTCCAGGAATGCTTGAAAGTTACATGAGGATGGTTGCAGAGACGTGAATGTCATTTTTTACTAGATATCCAAGTCTAAATTAAATACCCGACGAGACCCTTGAACCAGAACAATCTGCAAATTCCATTGTGCAGTAATGCAGTAATAGTTGTACAAATGTGTCATTAATCTAGCGTGCGTCGTCACCCAAATTCCACAAAGTATGTAAACAAATGATAACGAAGTCGAACGTATGTATCCGGCGGCCATTAATGGTGGGGCACGCGAAGCAATAATCGTATCTGAAAACGCGTCGATAAAGTCGATGCAATCATAAAAGACGTCTCGGTGGCGGTGAAGATGAAGATGAAGTCGGTGGATACGGATGCGGTTGATGTAGATCATAACCAGATCTGTCGTAAGGGTGTCAGATGATATGGAGATGGAGAGACGTTCAAAGGTAACCCACACTGATATATACCAGTAATAAGTAAGTTAAAGAGGTGTCATTTCATGCAATGACGCAGTAGGACTGCTGGCTTCCATTGCGGGTACGCTCTTCGTCGATAGGAACCGCGATATCCTCGTCTTCAGTCGTAGCGAGAAACGTAATTGTAAAAGAGTCCATTTGGGCAGTTCGTTTCAACTGATAGAGCACGAAAGGGTGGCTCAGAGGGCGAGAGGAAGCGAAGGTAGAACTGCTGAAGAACCTGGAGAGTGTCCTTCCTCCCTCTCTCTTTTAATGTTGGATGTAAAGAAGGCCCAGTCAATGATAAGAAGCGCGATCAGAGAACGTTGCAGTTTTAATTGTTCACGCTTCAGAGAGTGAATGCATGTACTGGCGCGTGCCCGCCAAAACTTTGTATAAACTCATAATATGGGGAGAACAATAAGCTAGGAAGCCCTCGAAAGGATCGAGAAGCAACAGAATCAGCCCATTCATTGCACCTTTGAGCAGCTATTTCCCTTTTTCGTGCGTTCCTTATTGTGCAGATTAGTACAACAGTGATGTAGACGGAATCAGGTCGATCATTAACACTTGCAATATGACGCACATGTGGCGACCCATACAGGAAAGTTTAGAGTCGGTAAGCCCAGACAAGTTATTGGACAATAAGAAATCGCCAGGCCTGGGTCTTACATGACGATATTTACCGCGGAGTTTCATCCAAAGTCCAGGACAGTCAAAGCTGATTTTGTTTGCCAAACAGTCTACTGATATCGGGTTCATCTTAGCTTACTTACCACAGAATAGAAGGAGAGCTTTCGACTTGAAGCTTCCACATATGGCCTTACCCGGTGCAACCTCAAATGTAGGTCAACATTGACAACTTGACCTCGCGCACGCACTTGCGAACTGACTCCATCTCATGACGCTGTCCCACGCCCATCGTCCTCACCTCAGCTGGAAAACGAGGGCGCACAATACTTCCACGTGCACAGGATTACCCTAGGTCCCGAGCCGTGGTACAGAAAAGACAATAAGAAGCACATCACCAAATAGGAATCCGGGATAATGGATTGGTAAAGACTGTGTTGAGGTGTGTGCTTTGCTAGTCCTGAACAACACATACAATGGGTCTACGAGATTGAGCCAAGCTGTGTTGAGAGCAGAAGTACACGAGCCAGCCTCGGATGTTGCAATGGCTGGATAATCCAGTAATTGATAAGGCAAGACTGACTCCTCGTCAACACCACACTCCAGCTCAACAGTCAATGGTTCGTCAATTGCTAGCTTTGCAATGACTTGACAGTGCAACGAAAAGTATGTCGCCGATACAAAGAAGGCGATAGCACGGCAAAAGTCGTCAAGTAATCAGCTTGCGTGGTCCTGTCCAAAAAAGAGTCGTACTTGATACGCTTCCAGAAAGCCCTCTTCAAAACACTCGGCGTTTGCCGCGACTTGACTGGAGAATGCACGTCGACGTCACCGACGAACCTTCAAAGTCCCAGATTTATCACAAGTCCATACATATATTAACGTTTACACGAGAGGTACATCCATTTCGAGTTCGACAAACGGTGGTTATACATCCGACCTCAAAGCGCATCGCTCCTGCCTCGGTCAGATCACTTGAGACCTTCAAAAACACGCACCTCAACATTCCAAACCAACCCACTTCCCCCCGGGGCTGGGGCTGCGAAGCCAGCCAAACATGCAACACACATCATCAAGGCCCGCTCTCTCGCCATATCAAGCACTCGCCATGCCTCGTCCATCACTCCAGAACCACCATCTGCCGTCTGCAACCGGGATTCTTACCGCCTGCTTACCTTACTTACCTGGATCAGAGCATACCTGCTTACTTGCATGGTGAAGTTCCGGGCTCACGTACGTACGTACGTACCCCACCTTGGTTGACAAAGCAAAGCCATAAGTGTGCTGCTCGTATGTACTTGACTACATGAGATCAGTTCTCCGAGGAAGGAACAAGGGGACAAAGTATAGGCTGCGCCTCCATACAAATCATACACGGTGGGTGTATGTATCACTGTATCATCCGCCCGCATCCATCCGAGTCGACTCGAGTCGACTTCGGCTTTTAGCCAGCTGCTGCGCGTCTACTTTTTCACCTGGAATATTCATCGACGTCTTGAGGACCGGGGGGCCTGTTCTTTTCTGTTCGCACTTTGCTCCTTGCATTCCAGACGCCAAGTGCAATGCCGACTGCCTCCCTTGTCCAACATCTGATGCGCCTGGAGAAAGAAGCCTCTGCACACTACGCATCTACCTCAATGGATCTGCGCTCGTCTCGTCCTTGATCAACCAAATATTCCCTCTGTCTTGACTCTGCGCTCAGGCTTGACCACGCAGAAAGGAAGCGCCGCACACTCAACCAGTTCGCCCTCATCGCATCGCATCGCATCGCAACGCAACGCAAACCCACCAAAAAGCCCCCTGTCTCTACCTCTATCCGGCATCCGGCATCCGGCACAATCCCCGACTCGAACACACGACACATGCATACGGGCCTCGCGGTGCCCCCTCACAAGAGCGGACATACCCGCGCCTTACACATCGCACCTCCCGGCACACTTGAAAAGGTGTCTGGCCGGAGTAGCTGCCGGGGTGTCCGTAAATCGATCTCAGATATAGTATAGCGAGGACATAGACAATTCCTATGTAAGACACGTTGAATACAAAGGCGAAAGCCACATCCACACACATCCACACACACATCGCACCTCTTTCCCCATCCGCAGCACACCAGCCAACCAAGGAAGGCCATCGATCTCCCAACGCCAGGGACGGACCATACCCGCCGCACCAAAGAAAAAAAAAACAGCGTGCACAAGAAAGGCAGGGCTCCTCGCCAGCACGACACGCCAGCACGACACCGCATCAGACGCCACCAAGCTCGCTCCTCTGTGTGCACGTGTCCACGCGGCCGACACGAGGTGCGTGGGATGCGGTGTGTGATCTGCCACGCTAACTAGTTGACCGTCGTGATGTGTGGCTGGGCGCGTGCGTGCGTGCGCTCGTGTGATGTGAAACGCAGCCGGGTGTCTCGCGTCTCGCAACGCATGTACACCGAGTCGGGCGAAAATCTCCGTCGGCCCTTTGACATACGTACGTACGTGCGACACCCGTCCTTACTCTGTACATATCGAGGCAATAAAGGAACACTCTACGTGATTGATTTCTGACATCGGCCGAAAAAGCTTGTTAGATTGACTCAAGGGTCCCCGGTTCCGGTATGCAAGGAGAGAAAATCCTGATTATACATATCGATATCAAATCGTAAATCCGTAAATCCGTAAATCGTTGCCCAGCATCGTGTATAGCGATCCAGCGAAAGATGAGAAAAAACATCGGATCGTGCCCGCAGGGAAAGATGAAGCACAAGTATGAGATATGGCCGGCCGTGAGGGGTGCGGTGCGGTGCGTCTAGCGCACGCGAGAGAGAGAGAAAAAAACCCGATCGACGTCCTTTGACGTCTCATGTCCCGCCTAATACTGATTAAACCACCACGTAACGCTCGTCCTGCCAAGCGCAGGGTCCGCAAGGGCCTTGAACGCAGCCGGCGTCAAATCAATATCGCCCTCCTTGCACGCCTCGCACCGATCCACAATCGCGACGATAATCTGCTTATCGCCATGCTTGACGGTGGCCGTGAGCGGGACATGGCACTGCGAGGCCGCGTCGCAGTTGAGGAAGCCGTCGCCGCCGACGTTGACGAAGGACGCGCCCTTGACGGAGGTGACGAAGCTGCCCGCGTTGCTGATCGTCTTGCGGCCGGAGACGTACGGCCCGCAGATGGGGTTACTGGAGGCGCGGCGCAGGGTCGGTTGAGGCGCGGCGAGAGAGCGGAGATGGATACGCACCGGTTGGTCTCGGCCGTGGCACCGGGCCAGGCGTCGTACATGAGCTTGGAGACGGCGGCGGTGAAGGTGCTGTCGGTGTAGGTGTCTCCGCAGGCGACGGTGCCGGTGCCGCTGGGCTGCGTGAGACGGGGGGACGCGGGAGGGAGTGGGGACGTACTAGAAGGTCATTTCGCCGGTGTGGACGCGGGTGTAGAGGTCGTTGTTCTTGTTGTTGTACGACTTGGAGAGCTCGAGGAGGAAGGGGTCGGCGGCCGAGGCGCGCGTGGCTGCGGGCGCAGGGCCCGACTGGGTCTGAGTGGGCCAGTCTGCGGGCTTGAATGCGACGCCGAGGAGATGGGGTGTTGGGGTGGCGGCCTTGGTCGTGGTGGCGTGGGTGGTGGTGGCCTTGGCTGTGACAATCCTCGTGCTGTGCTTGGGCTTGCAGCTGCGTCGACGCCTGGCCCTGGTCGAGTTGGTCTGGATCACGGGGACGCGTTCGGCCAGATCGTGGTGGCGTGGGAGACGGCTGAGGGCATGGCCTTTGGCGGCGACGGGGGCGACGTCTGCGGCGAGGACAAGCAGGACGGCGGCGAGCGAGGCGAGGAACATGGCAGTCAGAACTGAGCCAGCGTCCCAGCCGGGCCAGGTCGCGGTTATAAGCCATGTCAGTGGCTGTGCAGTGCTTCTGCCCCTGAGCCGGTGTAAATGATGTATTCCATAAAATATAATCAATATCCTAGAGCGCGACAAACCAAGCAATGAGATCTTCAGTCCGTGCCCGTGCCCAGCGCTTCTCGTCCACGCGGTAGATCCCAGGAAGCCAGCTGTCCACGGGCTCGTCTCCCCCGGCCGGCGCCACCTTCTCCGTCCCAGCCCCCGACTCCGCGTCCAGCCCCAGCACCATGTGCGCCACCGCCTTCCCGCTCAGCCATGCATGCACCATGCCCTCTCCGGAATACCCACACGCCATCCACTCCCCGGCCGCCGCCAAGCCTCCGCGGACCTTCGAGCCCCCTATCTCCGTCCAGCGTGGCGCACCCCGTCCCGCCACCGCCCCGGGCACCCGCCCCACCCACGGCTGCCCGTCCACCGATATCCCCAGCACCCCGCTCCACAGCCTCCGCACCCGCCCCGCCGCCCCAAAGTGCCCCGCCAGCGCCCCGCAGAGGTACGCCCCCGCCTTGCCGTCCCACCCCGCGTCGTCCGCGTTCCCCACCTCCTCGATGACGTCCCCGGTCGCGTACGCGCCCCCGAGCATCATCTCGCCCTCCCCGCCGCGCCCCACGGGCTGCTGCGTCAGGTAATCAAACGCGGCCGTCCCCCTCCCGGGGAAGAACACAAACGACCGCTCGCCCGCCCAGCTCGCGTTCTCGACCGTCTGCGCCGTCATCGTGCCGCGCGCGGGCACGATCTTGCCCCGCATGCCCGGCAGGAGGTGCCCCGCCCACCCGTTCGTGGCGTGCACCACATGCGCCGTGCGGATCGTGCCCCGCGGCGTCGCCACCTCGTACAGCTCCACGCCGTCGCGCGCGGCGACACGCACCCCCGTGCACGGCGTGCGCGTGAGCAGACGGAACCTGTCTCGTGTCAGACAACCTCGCGCGGCAACAGGGGCGCGAAGCTCACTCACGTCGATGGATACTCCCGCACGAGACGCGCCAGGATACCAGTCACCAGGCGGTACGGATGCACGGCCCCCGCGCGCGTCGATATGCACCCTGCCGCGTTCTCATTCAGCTCGAGCTCCTATCGAACGGTGAATATCCCAATCGGCGCGATGCTCCACGCTCACCTTGATCGCCTCTGGCCCCTCTCTCACCCTGTACTCCCCGCTCTCCTCGGGCAGCGCCCGGCTGTACACCTCGAGCTTTCTCTTCGACTCGGCAAACTGCTCCTTGTTCATGAACACATCAAACGCGTCGACACGCCGACACTGCGACTCCTCAAGCAGCCCCTCCTCCCTCGCGGCCTCCAACAGCGCCGGAATATGCGCAAGCCGAAACCGGATAATCCGCGCGGCCATCTCAGCCCCAAACGCCTCCCTCAGCTCCGGATACTGCTCATACAACACCGGCGTAATATGGCCCCCATTCCTACACACATAAAGTCAACACCCACCACAAAATTCTTCACACAACTCACCTCCCAGTCGCACCAGAACACGCCTCTCTCGCCTCAAGCATGACGACCCTGACGCCCTCGCCGCGATGCGCCCTCTCCCAATCCAACAGCGTCCTCGCAAACGACGTCCCGGTGATCCCGCTCCCGACGACGACGACGTCCGCATACGCGGGGACGGCGTCGTGCTGCCCGCAGCGCGCGACGGGCGCCTCGGGGATCTGCCAGTACGCCTCGGTCGGCGCGGGGACGGGCAGCCCCGGCGACGCCGCGAGGCGCACGAGCAGCCGGTCGATGGACGGGGAGAAGAGGCGCAGCGCGCGCAGGAGCGCGCGGATGAGGAGGTTGCGCAGGTGGTGCAGGAGCGTGCTGAGCGTTTGTGTCGCCGCTGGCGGTTGATCGGTGGACATGGTCTCGATGGTTGGCTTTGCGCTGGGTGATATACGAGCGACGAGACGAGCGAGCCCCTCCCCGGTCCGGGTGTGGTCACTTGAGCGCGCGATAAGGAGTTTCGATGGAAGCTCCTTCGAGGTGTGTTGGGCAGAGTCAGAGCGCGGTCTACGCGCACTGCCTAGACTGTGATCGTTCCATTTTTTGTCTTTTTTTTTCCCTCAATGTATGTATTCCCTTGCGAGGAAATCCGAAAAAAAACAGTGATTTGATATTATTTCACGGAGGTTCGGCAAAGTGACGAAGCCGGTATTTGGCGCTGTGTACCCACCCGCCGACGTGGCGCAGCGCGGCTCGCGCGCACTCACAATGAGCATCAAACCGACTCGAGTTTGCACGTAGCGGCCCTTCTCCTTACCTCAGACCATCAGACCGATGCTTAGCGCCTAAAGCATGAAGCATAAGCATGAAGCTTGACTAAGATTGCCTGCCCAACTCCTTTCTCACAGCCCTCCCCCTCTACGGATCGGTCCACCGGCGCGCACAGCACGCACGTTCGAACGTTCGAGCGTTTGAGCACCGTGACACGCTGCGCGCATTTCGCGCCCGATCCAGCATCGTCAAGTGGTGCGAGGCTAAGTGAGAGCTGACACACGTCATTGAAGCTTGCTGGGAAGCTTCGAGGTACTTCCGTTCGTTTCGTTTCGTTCTTGGCGGCGAAGCGCGTATGCGCGAGTCTATCTGGTACCATTCATTTAGCAAACAAACAAGCTTTTTAAGATCGTTAATGGCGATATCGCCTGGGGATACCGGGTGGGTGGACCGGTACGAGGGGAAAGGAGCGTGAATGTGAACTTTTATCTACTTTGCTATTCAAAACCCGAGACTGACGAACACGTCCCGGGAGATACACCCGACACGAGCACCAGTTTGCCAGGCTTCCATCGTACGACTAGTGGCGCTGCGGCAAGTCGATGCTCCGATGCCACCAACTAGCGATGTCGGCTGTCAGCCTAGGTTAAACGTTTGTTTTAGAGTACGATTTTCGGGAGCACGGCGAGGTCACGGCGATATCACGCCACCGTGGAAGAGTGATTTTCGAACTGCGCTGCGTTTTGCCCGTTGCTCCATGATGTACGCCTTGCGACGCCGACTCTTTACGACGACGATCCGAAACTTCTCTGCGCAACGCTGCGGCCAGATCCAGCCATGTCGTACTCTCCGGCCGCACCTCTTCGAGATCTCCGACGTCCTCGACCTCTCCGGGTGGACTCTCCCCCGCCTCGAAGTCGAGGGCGAAATCGTCCGCGTCCACTACTGCAAGTCCCGTGACACCCGCGTCCCCTTCCCCTCCAACGCCCAAGGCTTCCTCTACTACCACCACGAACACGGCACGCCGCCCTCCGCCGGCGAGATCCGCTTCCGCATCCCCCCCGAGGACGACGTGATGAACTTTGCGCGCGGCACCGACCTCACCACGCCCAACTACATAACGTGGTCCCTCTCGCTCTTCCAGATATCCAACCTCGGCATGCTCCCATTCAAGGCCCTGCTCGTCCGGGAGGGCCTCGCCGACGCCGCCCTCATCGACTCCATGTCCGGCAAGGTCTTCCGCGGCCACAAGCGCCCCCTGCACTACCTCGAGCAGCCCTTCGTGCTCGACCTCCAGTGCAACAACTTCATGTTCAAGATCTTCGACGGCACCACCATCAGCGCCGTCCGCTTCGAGTGGCCCTTCCGCGACAGCAGGGCCCGCGTCATGGCCAACCCATACAGCGGTACGTCTCCCGCCCCCGCCCCCGCCCGCCCGCACCCTGACGCACACCGCTCTCTCCCGCGGGAACAGGCCACGTCCTCCTCCGCCTCGAACGCTCGACCCTGCCCGAACACGCCAACTCGCGCGTCATCGTCCTGCGCGTCCTCAAAATCCTCGAGGGGCCCAGGGTAGTGATACCCGACTACGACATGCGCGTTCCCATGCCTGAAGAAGGGAAACTGCTACAATCGATCAGCAGGGGCCGCCGCTCGTCGGTTCCGTATACCATCAACCTCGACAAACCCCCCGGTATCTGGAAGAATCTCAATCTCCTTGTCAAGTGCGCGTCCCTCTTCTTTCCCCTGTTTTTCTCCGTGCGAACGATACTTTACAGAGAGTGAATGGGCCAGACTTCGAGGCCTGCCTAGCCTCTCACCATAGATCGACGGCGGTGCTCTCTTGGCCCCGCTTCTAGCCAGCCTTTGGCTTTTTTGGACGCCGTGAGCTTATTCGTCCGCGTTTCCTTACTTCTCTCAGGATCATAACATCCTTAGAGTCCTGTGCACGCTTCATTGGCGATGGTGGTTTGTACCAGCTACACGTGCCCATAGACACAATTTCTCAGATATGCCGAGAAATTGCACCCACTTGAATGAACTAATCTCAGCAAATCGGCTAATTTGTGTGAACCGCGTTCATTATAACAAGAGGCTTTGATCTAATGCTACAAAGACATGCTTTCGCCCGTGGTCGCGATCCCGGGTTCCTGGCAACTCGCACAGACAGGAGCGTGCCAAGACTTGCCATCCCCTCTCATTTCACATGCAAAAACGCCTTGGCAATCTCGTCCTGGAAGCGATGCAAATACGCACGCAGCTCCTGGTCCGGAAGGGCAGAGTGTTCAAAAGCTTGCGTGAGCTGTGTTCGAAGCTGTGCACCGATGTAGATCCCTCACACGCGTCTGGAGAAGAGAAAGGACGAATTACCCGCAGCAGCGCTTTGCGCCTGACAGCCGCCCGACTGCTCTCGCTCTCCTCCTCGTGTCTCGCGTGGAGCGCAGCAAGAGCCTCGGCCACTCGCTTGCCCTCGATCAAGACGTCGTTGGGCAAATCAGCGAGTTGCGCGAGTTCCAGGCCTAAGTCCTTAATGATGTGCTTCTAAGCTGATGTGAGATAATGAGCCGCACCGTAGTGATTCGAATCCTCCGGCGCACCATCGACGATCCTGTTCACCACGGGTCATCGGGAAACATGCGTTTGGAATATGTACACACCTGTATTGAAAGGTCATTCCGAAATTTGACGCTGATGGGCGAGACCGCTGGTCAGTTTGCATCAGATCATCACCAATGAAGCATAAAAGTAATGTGCTTCACATGAACGGACAGATGAAGACTGGCGTATTGTCATTGGGGCTGAAGTAGCGATGAATGGAGACGTACTTGACCACACTTGGCTTGCGTGACAATGTCAGAGTCAGCTCTTTAAAATGCCTTGAAAGAGGAGTATATGAATCAAAAATGACAATGCCGGAATTGTTTCCAGAATCACGTAGCAAAGAAAACAAATGGCTGCATAGAAACATTTTAATCTTGATTTGGTCGTTGAGTGTATTCAGCGTACCTTGAGCGCGATGAGCTCTTCGGCGATAGCATGCGAGATGCCCAAGCCATCTCTGGGTGACGTTCCGCGACCGAGCTCATCAACAAGCACCAGGGAGTTCGGCGTGGCAAGACCTAGATCAAAGAGTCAAACCTACACGATTACTCCATGCAACCAGGGACAAGAAACCGATGATCATGGCAGATGATGCCATCTCGCTCGCGAACGTGCTCAGACTCTTCTCCAGGTCGTCGTCGTTGGATAGTCGTGTCAAGAGAGCATCATGGATCCTGATGATCGACTCAGGACAGCTAGTTGATGGAAAACGAGCAGTACCTGAAGCTTGCGTATTCAGCGGGGACAAAGCAGCCGGTCATCGCCATTATAGTAAGCAAACCGATCTGCCTCAGGTAGGTACTTTTTCCTGTCATGTTTACCGTGTATTGAGATGCGGAATTAGAATGAGCGCGAATCTAACCTGACATACTAGAACAACTCATTGTTTCAAGGCACTGACACTTACTTTTCAGGAACTTACTTTGGGCCCTGAATGATCTGGAATGAAGAAGAATCATCGCAATATACATCGTTGGGTACGAGTGTCCCCGCAGATTGTATGGTCTCCAAAATGGGATGACGCCCGGATTTGATAGCTAGGGTCCCCGTGAACTCTGGTCGGACTAAGGGAAGGTGGTTAACTGGTTGGATGCGGATAGATCAGTGTCGTAGAAACCATAATTATGCACTTTTGGAGTTTTATCAGACCCGAAAGAAAAGTTTGTAGTAAATGACGTACTGATTGACGAGTGAGCAAAGGACCACAGCATATCCACCAGGGCAACCTTGTGACGAAAAGCTAAATCAGATACGAGCGGCACGGAAAGTTGAACCGACCGCTTCGGATGCTTTGTAGAGTGCACCAATATCGACAAGAATCTCAGCTACAAGATCTTGCACTATCCTACATGAAGCACATCAATTTTTGAGAAAAACCGCTCGTCGAAAATCCACTCACTTGTCACTTAGCATCAGGGTTTCGTCTAAAGCATCTTTCATCCTGGCGTTCATCTTTTGCTGAACGAAATTCAGCTATCGATTCTCGATTGCACAGACATGAGACGCTTACTAGATCCAGACTTGTGAAGACCAATTTGCCCTTCTTCACGGAAACATTTAAGAACCCCGGGGGTAATTCCCCCTCTAGATCCGTCTTCTTCAAACTAAACACAAATCCCGTTTCCTGGTATACGAGAGTAAAAGGTAGTTCATGCTCTTCCGATAGCGTTCGATTAAGTTGAAAGATGTCTCCGACATTCTCTTTATATGTTTCTCGCGCAACGTCCAAGAGACGATTGCGATGGGCCTACAGTAGAAATCAGTTTACGCCGTCATCAATTGATAGTGGTCGACAACCTTGACTGCATATACACGAGCATTCACAGCACCTATACCGCCCTGTACATATACATTGTCAGAAAGAGAACGCTGTCGTCCTCAAGGTAAGGTTACCTTCGCAGGGCCTCCATCCTCGTTCAGGCTGACAGCAACCAGGCTCTCTATCTTTGCAAGGCGCTCGTCTGATATCAGCTGCAAAAGAATTCTCAGTCACAATACGTGAACATAACTTCGAGGAATTTTACATCGTGTATGATTTTGAGCAACTGTGACTGACTTCCTGAGAGTGCCTTTTGCAGAAGCGGTAAACTCTTTACGATATTCCGAAGATTGAGCATCTGTAAAACTCTGGACGATGCAACCTTAGCAGTGTTTGCAACCCGAACTTCTTGGGATGCGAGCTGGTTGCTAGTTATAGGGATCAACAATATACGGTGGTGACACAATCATACTGAGACAATCAATTTATCGAAATCCATTTTATTGAAGGCCTTGAGTGCATCTCGGACCTCGGTGTACCTGTCCTCCGTCCTAATGAACTCTAAATAATATGCGTTTGACTCTGCTGTAATCAAATGAAGGTGACAAATACCATCTACGACATCAAGTCGCGCGTCGATTGAAGTTTGGACTATTCGAGAGATTCCTCTCCAAAGACACATCGAGAGAAACAAAGGGTAAATTACCTGTGATCGGCGAGAGTATATTGACTCTCAAAAGCCGTGCTGCCATTGCAGTGTACGTATGATTTAAAACTCTGGGCCTCGGAGTCAGTGTTCACAAATTGAATGAGTAGGGGTCTCATGCCAAACCCGAAGAGCGAGTGCGATGATTTCTTGTAGGTCATATTTCCTACAAGTTCCAAGTTTCTAGCAGTATCTGGATCGATCATCATCGTCCCCTCCACTGGGACGTAACGAATACGCAAGGATTCAGCTGCGAATCTCGTGTTCATCTTGGCCTCTGCGTGCTTGAACAACGCACATGCGGCAGACAAAGCGTAGTATCTAGTAACTTCAATGAACAAACAACCTATGTTGATGAGACTGGATGTATGCACTTGTTCGAAACGGCTATTATGGTGCCTGCGCGTTCGTCGTCTTCGACACAAAGCTGCAAAACGAACTCGAGGCCTGATTTATGAATTCTTTTGGTAATTCTCACAATCAAACAAACGCTTTCATACATACCACCCGAGTCGTTCCAGTATCTCCTTGCAACAGGTTCGAGACGCACTCCTGGAAACTCTTCGCGGATAAATTGCACCAGGAGGGATGTTGCAAGCGGTCGTTTGCTCGAAGATCCCAAAGGAACATCGCATACAGAAAGAAAGGTATCTGGAACAAGTACAAGACATGGTGGATGCAAATGCATCTGATGTAGAGTTTTAACATATGTCTGGCAATCTGCCAACTTCGCAATGTGTCAGGTAAATTAGGATTATAGATAAGAGAGGATGAAACCTGGACAAGCATGACCTGTCCTGTATCCTTGTCAAGTGCTGCCATCCCGACCTCCCTCGCAACGCCTCGTCCTTCTAGTAGAGCAATGACATGATTGCCCTCACACTTCGCCGACATGGCAGTCATAGGCCGCGCTGTAGTTGGACGCGATACACCCCATGGACGTTGCCCGGGAGTGTGTGGACGTGATGTCAGCGTCGTCTGAGTGGTTGGCCGGGAAGCATAAGCAGAAGTTGAACGATTCGTCGACATGGACGTAATTACTATAGACGAGTAAATTAACCAAGTTGATCACACTCCTCGTGATCGTGACTATATAGCTGCTTAGCTTTTATTTCGTCGCGGGCGAAACGTATCATATCTGTCTTCTTTAGGAAGCACGGCAATTTCAAGTTCCAGTCTAAGTTATTACTGCCATCACATCAAAAAAGACCCTTTGTACATTGCATATATCTACATGCATGGTATTTATTTACTAGGTTTAGTAATAGAACGGTGAGGCTGCAGCATGAGAGGTGGCGCATAATTCGCAGCATTGTGCATAAGATAAGGCTGGGAATATCCAACACCCTGAAGACCTTGCATGAATAAAGTATGACGCAGAGTCGGCCTGTACATACCACAAAGTTGCCTGGAAAACCTATGTCAAAGTCGAGCGCAGACTCCAGATACTCAATTTGCTGTTGGGTGAGAGAGATATCAAGTGACTCAATGTTTGCGAGGAGATGCTCGACTTTACGTCCTCCTATGATAGGGAAGACGTAGGGTGTCTTTTGCATGACATAGGCAATGGCAACTGTCAAATTGAGATGTCATTCATGGGAATCATCAGTGATCAGAGCAGAAAGAAATCTGGTACCTGCAGTAATGTGCTTGATACCAACTTCATTAGCAACCTTTTCGAGGGCAGCGGACATCTTCCGCTCCCTTTCGTTGCGTTCCCAGTGTCCCCTCATTTTACGGCCCTCCTCGCCCGATTGTCGGCGTGCCTCTTCCTCAGCGTCGGTACGAAGCTTACCTCCAGCAAGAACATTCCATGGGGTTATAGCCATACCTGTGAAAGGGTCAATCGCGGCAATTCAAATCGCGGAAGGAGGGTGCGACCTTCGGCACGCGCCATTGGAATAATATCACGCTCAAAATCACGTTGCATGACGCTCCATGCACCTTGATACACTGAGAAAGGCGTGAGCGCATGATCACGCGCGTACTGATTGGCCTTTGCCACAACCCAGGCGGGCGTGTCTGAAATACCCTGTTCTGGTCAAGTACCAGCGATCACCACGTATGTGAAATACTTGCAAGGTAAAGGACCTTGCCCGCCATGACAAGACCGTGGAGTCCACGCATTATCTCTTCTATGTTCGTCTCCCAATCCCACCAGTGGACGTAAAAAAGGTCAATATAATCGGTTCGAAGCTTCTTGAGGGAAGCGGTCACGGAGATGTGCATAGATTTAACATTATTGCCGCAATAATGGGTCTTTTGAGCAATTGAATCATCGCCACGTTTGAAATTCGTCGTGTACTAGACTCAAGTAAGAGACACTGTCTCAGAGGCATGTCAGGACACGGACTTTTGTTGCGATGAACAGTTGATCGCGAATCCCTCGTTCAGCCATCCAGTCACCTATGAAAACTTCCGATGTTTCGTCTTGACTGTGAATGATAGTGAATGATAGGTAATTATAATGATATAAACATGCGTGATTCAATACGCACTAGTTACTGGCAGTGTCAATAAAGTTACCACCAGCATCGTAATATGCGTCGAGAAGCTTGAAGCTGGATTCTTTGTTCATGGAACCAAGAACGGCACCCCATTTGTCACCGATGCTCATTGCTCCTAGAACAAGAGGTGAAACATGGACCCCAGCCGTTGTCGATAACTGCCTGTAGATGCCAAGTTTAGTCGGAGGTGGGGGCGCAGGTGTAAGGAAAGACATCGATGTAGCAAGGGTGGTCACTGAAGTAGATTTGTGGAAGGGGGTTTGAGCTGCCCATTTAATACTTACTATCCTGCGGTGACGTCGACGTTTGAGTAATCTATATCATAATGATAATGATGTACATCCCTTTCTAGCCGAAAAACACCCGTGCAGATATTTATATCTATTGCTAGCATTGATAAGCTTGAGCCAGGAACTTCATCGTGGGCAAGCCAGCACTGTTACGGTGTGGTAATAGAGCATTTTCATTCAAGTTAATTGTGAGAGAGGGATAAGGAGTCCAAATCCAATGAGCTGAGCTGCAGAGGTCATCGCTGAAGGGAGGAAAGCTCGACTTGCGGGTTCTCGGCATTGTTTTCCCCGCGCCGGTTACTGACCGGTTTGCTCTGCATCTTCGAAGGTTCAGCCGAGCAGATAATTATGTCTGAAGACATCTCCACATGACTGACAATAATCCAGTCCATCAACCGGGGAACGACGATTCCTGCAACGTCCGGATGAGCCGGACTTTGGGAAGACATCTCTTTCATTGTTTAAAACAACTGGAAGTTCTCTCAAAAAATCTCTAGCTGAAGGCTTTGCGGCCCATCATGTATGGTATCATATATAAGGAGTGAGGAATGATCACATTTCAGTGCTTACCTCTGCGAAGCAACTTCCTCCTCAAATTCGCATATTTGCTACACAGTGCAGTGGCCAAGGACCTTTCGCCCAGGTCCATGGTTCATGATCACAATTGCATTTTGCAAGGGACTGCTAGCTGTCCGAAAGAGATATCCGTACCCAACTGACAGATTGCTAAACATACTGGAGAACAATTTATCGCACAGGTAATTGGTGAATGCATAGCTCACACTTACCACATATGAAACTGATTTTGGACTTCTGTGTCTACCTGACTTGCGACGTCTTGACGACGATGGACGTACTATCATGACATTTGGTACGGCCTGCACGTACCCCCGTGAAAGTGGTGCAGTCATGGAAGGTTCAGGTAACATAAAGCTGTACGAATTTACTCGGCCGCTGCGGGAATGTCTTTGGTGATGATGTGGCAGACTTGGCGGTAGTGATACCAGAGCCGGGGACATAATTGGGGGCATCGTCACTTGAGCTCCTGCACTGTGAGGCATCAGGGGAACTTGATAGCCAGGTCCATACACTGGCATTGTCCCTGGAGATCCTGCGCCGCGACCGTAGAAGAAACCAAAGTTCCGATCATCTGCAGGGTGGATTGGAGATGCGTAGGGGATCATCCCATACATTAGATCAGGCGTGCCGTAGGCATGGAGTGGTAGAGGAGGAGGTGATTTCCTTCTTCGCCCGCTAAGACCGTTTCTACGTTCGGGTGAATGCGAGGGTGATGAGTTTCTGCTGCTGCGTTCACGTTGGTCCTCGATGAGGGCGGCGGCATTGCCAAACTCGGCACGGTATCCCTCGGTGCGGTCGACCCATCTGGATATACGGTTCATATTTTCGAGGTGGGCCTGATACGCTTCAGGAGAGAAATCATACTCCGTCATGACTTTGAGCGAGGGAATGAGGACGAAGGACTAAGAAAACTCTGTGTCTTCTGGCAAGATACTGCGAAGTACACTTGGTGCCTTTATACCATAGTGGTTGCCAGGTTATTTTCTTTGCCGACAGAGGAGTGAAGGCACTTGATGGAGGCGATGTAGCCTGCCAACTCGTGTTGACCGATACATGTACCGGGCCTGATACCGTCTCCTTAGTCATAAAATATCAGCCGGCGAGAGGATGGTTGCGCAAGCCATTCAATGAAAGGCTGGTGTATCGGAGCCGAATCGGAGCAGGCTACGTCAGTGGCTGTGTTACCCTCTGGACTTGCGCGGGTCTCCGGTCGTGGGTTGCCGTCGAGACTAACAATATTAATTCCATGGCGATGAGTCCCAACCGGTATGGGCTCTAACAGACCATCAATTGACTGATGCAGAGAGCATGATAGCGTTCACACTTACACAACGGCGCTCACGAGTAGAACACTATAGACCGCAGGTGCTTTGTCATTCACCAGGAAGAGTCATTGTTGGTAATACTGATAATAAAGCAGGAAAATGGAGGAAAGTAGAGATCCGCATATGTGATAACAGATATAGACAAAAAAAATCAAGTTCGAACGAATCGAAGGAATTAGTGCAGGGTCAAACTGTCATGACGATCGACTGGGGCCATCAATATGCCTCCCCTGCATACTAGTCATCCTAGATATCCCTTGGGATGGGTTACTTTCGTATGCTGCGAGATGAATGTTCTCGTCATAGCTCGGCATAGCAGCAGGATTGCGAGCTAGAAACTCGTCATCCCTGACAGTAGTGGGGATGTAGCCATCAAGGCCAAATGCTTTCCCGAAATTCGTCTTGCCACGTGAACGCGAGGGTAGGGCCTTTCCGGTGAAGAAAAAGTGAAGAGAACCCCATATCTCGTGAGCAAAATCGCCTGCGTAAAAAAGCCTTCAAGAACTAGCCCCCCGTAATTCATAAACGACATACTGTAGTTGATACTGTAGAAGACACTCGTGAATAATCAGCTATATAAAAGGAAGTGGTGACCTACGAGTCCCATAATGGCCGCCAGATACTAGTTGGAGGAGTACCAGATTTTCGTCTGTACTCTGCAGGCGTGTACGCCCACATCATCAACCCTGAAAAAATGATCATCTTATTGATTCTCTGTTAGATGGCAGCATTAAGACGGAAAGTCACTTGGGATACCTCTATACAGATTGTCAGAGCACTTAGACCGTCAGCTATATTAGTGGCTGTCCAATATGTTGTCTCTAAGACCCATAATCTATGTCAGGAACCATAGCAGCGACATATCACATAAACGATACAAACCTTTGATTACTCTGCCCTCCAAAGCATCGAACTAGAAGAACCGATTGAGATGTTGAACATCGAACGAGCAAAGAGCCTTACGACGAAGGATTGGTAGAACGTAAACATTACGATAAGTTTGATGCACAGGAATTTAGCGAGTGGCCGGCGACCTTTCAGTTCTTCCGACATCAAGCCATAGAAAAGAAAGAGGCCATAAAGTGCAAAGCTATTTTTTTCTATATCAGTGTCACGGTCCACTAGGATGCTGACGACTATGCATTCACGTTATGCTGACGAAGTCGACAGCCTCTAGATAAACGTTGGCGTAATGAACGCTAAACCCAGCTGATTCACAAAGGACATCATACTTTTGGCAGATGATGCCAATGATTGATATGACTGATAGATATAGCATTCAATAGCGAAGACCTCAGTGTCATTTGAGTTACGCTCACGGGGTCGAATTATCACGTATTGGAGAACAGCCCACTTGATCAGACCGATGTCAAAGGACTGAAGGTCACCGAGAAAGGAAACTGACCTTGACAGTAAACATGAAGTATGGCTTGATTCAGTCCGTCAGGAGTGTTGTCCTAAGTAGATATAGACGGAAGGACATGCCTTTGTCGGCCGATATCTCCAGAAACACAACTGGAAGTAATATTGCTATCAATGTGGGCGGAGTATGGTGAAAGAAAAAACGTACAGGGAAGGGTAACGGATGTTTATCTTTTCGAGCGATGGCGTTCTCGGCTTTATGTCCCGATGCTGTAGCTGCGACGTACTCAATAAGTAGTAGTCTGGATAAACGATTGAATAGTAGACTAGAGAGAATATCGAGATACGTACAAAAATGCACTGAGAGTGACGGCCTTTGTTATCTTTATGAGTGACACGAAAAATGACATGATAGTATGACAGAACCTCGTATGCTAAAGCATTTGTTGATTAACGCCTCCTTGGTAATCAGTGTAAGAACGACTCACCGACTTGAATGAATGAGTAGTACGTATAGTCACGAAAGAAGCGGTAGGAGAAGAACGAAATGATAGCATAGACTGGGGGCATGTACAGGATGCGGAGACTGATATTTAATCCGAATAAGTGTTGAGACAAGGTAAGGCTAGGTCGAATAATAGACGAACATTTGCCGCTGCTCTCGTGGGTTTGTATAACTCCTAGAAGCCAATTGAAAAATGTCAACATTACTGTGGATAATCCCATACCTGCAATGTCGTCCGACTGATACGATGGATATAATGAGAGTCTACAAGTATCATATCAGGAACGTGCCGGACAAATCAGGAAGATTGAACACACCACAACAGTGCAACTGCCTGCAATTGCCCATCCTATCCTGTGTGCATCCCAATTTACTCCATTCGAGTCCCAGAACGACGATTGGTCAATTGCATCTTTGTTATCAGAGATACAGGGAGGTTTAGTCATTGTCGAAGTATTATAGAATAAGAATGAGGTTTTCCTGGTATAGCAAACTTTACGACACGGTGAAGAATGGTAAGCTCAAAAGGAGAGGAAGTGGTCGTCGCCAGCAAGGGAACATGCGACCGGTCACGGAACTTCCGCATCAGCTGTGCGGAATCGGAAGCTTGGAGTTTTTGTTGTGCCGCTCGGCCAGTGGACTTGTTGACTGGGTGCCAGGATCCACGTCCGAAATGTAGGATTAGAAGGACAAGGACAGTGTCGAACGCGATTAGAAAATAAGGAAAAAGCATCTGGAGAAGCTCGAAGTTGATCATTCTGCTTTCATGGCAGGATCCATGGAAAGTAAGTTGCCAACGCATTTTTAACGAGCAGACTCAGGCATTACACGCAATTCCCAGTCTTCTTCTATGTTTGCTTGGTGTGTTTCTGGATCCTAGACTATGCCGTCTACTTTCAAAATAACTGGCGATATCACTTGCGTGTTTTTTCGTAGGCTGAAAGTATAGGCTATAAACATGAAATTCCACAGAGCTTATCAACAAGCCCTCGCCACTGAAGCGCGTCGATTGGCCTCTTCGGTGACTGTGTCGGTCCATTGAAGCGCATCTTGCTTGTTCCTGGAACTCTCACCCGAGCTCTCCTCAGGATGCGGCAGGAACTATGTAGAACTCAGCATTACCAACAGGACAGCCAATCAGAATTGAACAAGACTTCGCTTTGTCCCTCGTTGCGGCGCTTGCTTTTGTGAGTACAACAAGTCTGTTGAAAAATATTGGGCTAAACACTTATTTCTGCACTACCAGTACGTAGCGTTCTACCTGTCTTCTATAGAGCCTGCTTCTTCACTTTTACCTCAACAGTCGTGTTGACAACCGTTTAAATCGAATTCGTATCCCTTGTCTATTCTGAATACGTGAGAAAACTCAAATCTAGTGACTACAAGCTTCTTGCTATCGTTGCGCAATTGGTTGGCGCCTTTACAGGAGGTACCCTCCTTGGAATCACCCAAATCTAATCAGTCCTCTCATGAAATCGATCTCTTGCACCTCAGTAATTTTACTACGTCTTCGATTACCGTCAGTTTCCCAGGTTTTGACATCAAGAAGTAGTAATTCCTCTCTTGACACTGTGCTGCCTCTCTTTCAATAGTCATCCCAGTCAGCAGAATATGTATAAGAAGTGAGCTCCATCGATAGATGGTTGTGGCTCCGAGAAATTCTGGAACACTGACATATCTATCGAGGCCCTACTATTTTACGGAAACTTGATTACTTTAACGGATGTACATTGTGCACGGTATTTAAGATATTTCGAGAACAAGCTTTATGACGACAAGATCAATGGCAAAGTTCATGTACTGTTTGTTTGTTTCACAAGAGCAAGATGTTCATGGAAGCGACTGATGAGGAACTTGCTTCAAGTTTCGTGGGTGTAGTGCAGGTAGTTCGGGCACAGAATCAGAGTTCTGGGAAGATGGGGGCACGTGAGACAACACAAACTTGGGTTTGGTCCTTGTTGAAGTCCACGGCGACGAAAAAGGCGGCTGTTCAGCATATCCATCAGAGTTCGAAAAGCTATTCAAGAGAAATCACTTGGTGGATGCAATCTTGGGTATTGTGTTACGTACGATTTCCATCGTCCTGAAAACGGAGATCGCTACATGATATATACAGGTAGACAGTAATTCCTGTTGTGATTGGTGGCGGGTATAAGTCTCGTAATCGATAGAAGCGTTTACATGAAGATACTTAAAGACTTCAGTCAAAGATTCCAGACTTTAATCAAAGATTCCTGACTTTATGAGTTGATGGGAATGTAATGAGGGATTGAAGAGGGAAAAAGATCTAACAACCTCCATGAGGGCCGCTAGAATAATGATCAACTTTGACCACATACATAGTATAATCAGGAATGACACAAACTACTGACATATCTCGCATCAACGACAATGAACTAAGCATCAGTCATCCGGAGAGCATTCACTGCTTTTTGACTCGTGCTCTAAAGGTATGCACCGTTGTTACTTGCCAAAGTATAACTGATGGATAATACATCAATATGAGACTGTATTCTTAATTTGTAAGTCTATCTTCATTCATAGCAAATATCAGTTGGATTATACGTCGTTCTTCAATGTCAGATAGTACGTTACGGAAACGAAAGGATCAGACATGTTAAGAATGCTGATCACACTGAGATGTGAACGGAGGACAGAATGGTACATGAGTGGGACTCATCAGTATGGGCAAGTATTTCGGGGAAAAGTAGTATGTTTTGAGAACAAAGAGAAGCGACAACACTTCTGTTGAAAATGTAGATGTCAATCAATGCGTTGGATGATTTCAACCGCAGTGAAGTCGCGCAAAAAGTCCATTTTGCAGCAGAAAACCATCCATTTTAACGAATGGTAGAAAGGCACTGGAATGTGACAGCGAAAGGCAAGGCATGATACCAAGCAATTATGACTGTACCGAAAGTTGCTCTCTCGAATGGTCAACCATAGTACGGTTACAACCGTTTCCTAAGCAATTGTTTCGTAGAAATTTACTGGCATACTTGGCTTCAAGTGCAGAAGAGTGAGTTCGAACAAGCAGCCCAAAGCGTGTATTTAGACAATTGAATGAAACGCGGTCTAATGCATAGCTGTAATCAGTCAGCAACCGTGAGGACTGAGTTCTGAGGCATTACGTACAAACTTCTGCTGTCATGGAGTCCAGACCTCAGGAAACAGGCAGTTCCGTACTTTAAGATGGATACGTACACCTAGGCTGTAGACTCGCCATATCAGTATGTCCAACAACTATCGCGTGGACCTGGAGCGGCATAGGAGGTGCCAAGAGATGTTGATAGTAAACTTCGCGCTCTACGCGGAGTAATTACACCACTCGCCCTAGTCATGACATGGAGTTGACGCCATGGAATCAACTTCCATCTGAGCCTCTTGGGCTGCGAGATCTGTTCCTGACACGAAGACTTGCGAGGCAAATTGGGCCAGCTGCTGACTGTGTACGATTTCAGAAACTTGAAGACGTTACGAAATCATGCTTCACATACCGTTTACGATTTTTCAACTCCTCCAACATTGCAATGACTTCATCCTGGTCTTCTATCAGCATTTCTCCTCCCGACAATCCTGCTGCGAGGTCCTTGGCTTGATTTATAGCATTCTTGAAATCATTGGTCTGAAACCGATTCAAACCCGAGGCTGCGTCGACTATATAGGACACCTACAGCTTGTAACAACGCCTGCTTAGCCTGAGGTGTGACAATCCCTTCTGGTTTCTGTGTGAGCTCAAGGACCGTTACAAGCTTGAAAAGAAGGCTTTCGTATAGGCTTGTAGGAAGTAGATCTGCGGACATAGAAATTCTCAGTTTCCACATTGACGGTTCATTGAATCATGTTTGCCTCTATTTGGCTCTCACTTACGCGACGACATTACCTACCATACTTATGCTGTTGAGCAATTTAATTTTCTTCTTCTGAGTGATGTTCGAATCGATTTGTTTTAGCCGCTATCAGTCACCTCCCCTCCAAGAGAGGGGGAGGTGACGAATGATCTCGATTCCTTCTAACGAAGCGACGCTATATGGTTATCCTACTGTGTTCACTAAGTTCAATAAGTACGATGGATACCAATGGTGTGTATAAACATGACAAGATAATATGAACGATTGTCGCAATCGGGGCGTGGTGGGAGGGTACTCGAAGATGAACTATACGTCTAAATGAGTAGTCCTGTAAGAATGAACTACGCTATATATATGACTGAACGCTTGTATAGCGAAGTTCGCAACTGGAGTGACGTGAAAAAACGGATAAGTGTGAGCTTATTGCGGACAGAGTACTGAACTGTGCCTTCGAGAGTAGTGATGCTGTACTGACTGATGAAACTAACTGCTGTGATGCTTTCACGACTCTGTGAAGGCCTGTAAGGGACTGCGAAGGGCTGAAGTAGAGCGACCTCGCTCTCACCTGAAGTCTGAGGTGGTGGTGCTGATGCAAGACCGTTGCCTGACTGAAACATGCAAGACTGTTGCATGTAATTTTTTTTTTCTATGTTCCTTTGGGGGTACCCGTCAAACCCTAAACCATGGCACCAGATTGAGAACGTCCGACGTTCACGCCCTGAGGTGGAGGGGGGGAAGTGAGACTGGAACTTACCACGCAGAGATCTCTACAGTCCTCCCACCTATACCAGGCACCTGGAAATTTAGCACAAACTTTCTTTATAATGTATCAGACATGTGTACAGTAACTGGAGCCAAAACATATTGTAGAGATTAAAACCGGGAACAGTCTTTCCAAGATATCTAAATTTACGAACTCGATTGACCCCAGAATCAAGATCAAAGAAATACTAGGATTGTAAGACCTGAGTACAAGAGGATCAAGGATACAGCTATCTTGATCTCTGAAGAAAATCTCTACATATTGATCAAGCAATCACAATATAAGAACGAACTCGATTGACCCCAGAATCAAGATCAAAGAAATACTAGGATTGTAAGACCTGAGTACAAGAGGATCAAGGATACAGCTATCTTGATCTCTGAAGAAATTACATTTTGCAACTCCCTGTGGTTTTGCAAGCCAGTACATGTGATAGTAATGATTCAGGACTTGAATCTTCAATCAAACTGTATCGCTAAATAAAAAGAGCTCCAAAACTACACTATACAAGGCTGGAGAATAGGTATATAACACGGATGTACCAGACAAATAAAATTGAGATAGAACCAGCCCAGAATCAGACGAGTTGCTGGAGCTCCATCTACTGATGGTGTTGGGTGACTCACCGTTGTTTTCATGGTCCAGATAAATATATGTATTAGAGGAGAGTTGATAAGACCCAGGTTGTATCAAGAGGTGTACTAACAATTTTCCTGGCACAACCGCATGGATTAGTGGTTAGCGCCTCTATGGATTACTGGCCACCCCCTTCAAGAGCTGAGGTTCGAACCCCGGGGCCCACCTTTGGCATAATTTTTACCAGTTTTGTCGGCATTGCCGCCGTTCCCTAGTAACTGCCATCATTCCACTATATTGACATTTGGGCAATTCCATACTTATTTTTGACATTTTTTGACATGGCAGACAGCTTGACTGACGCCGCTAGGTGTCGCTAAGAGCTGATGGGCAGTTTCCTATATAAAAGATTGTGGCCTGTTGTTTACCTACTAGTTCCCTGTGTTAGCACCTCAAGGGTCGCCAACGGCGACCTCGCCTACACTTTACTATATATACTGTACTCATAGCATGCAAAATAACAAGTTACCTTCACCAACGCCTCTTACGCTTGAGCTTCAGAGCTCATTTTAGTCCATTCTCAGTTTACTCTATGCCAAGCACACTTTCGCACAGTGTTCTTGTCTCGCTGCTGGACCTATGCCAGTGTACCAGGAATCTTTACGCCTTGCAACTGCGGCAGGCATTCAACCTTTGGCGACTACATAAGATCCCCTTCACTACTTTCCTTACTGCTGCCCTCCGCTAACCTGTTTCTGGGACCCTGCCTGACTTGCCTCAACTAGCGAGCCCAATGCTACCTGCCTTGTGATTGCCTACTCCAACACCACAAGGTACAATTTTGGGCATCATCAACTTGGAGCCCACCGCAAGGGTCTTAGGGCAGAATTCCGCCAGAGACACGCTTCCAGAGGCTGCGCCGCCTTGCACAACAATCCGAAGGCGCCATCATCCCTTTCCACTTAGCACCATCCACTCCACAGTTGCCTGGCGCCTTACCAACAACGACCCTTTTGGAAGAACTTCATCAAGCACATGAAGATCTTACTGCAGACGACATCAAGGACCTCTTCCCACGTAGCATTGACTTTACAGTCAGCCCTGAAAACCCTCTATACTCACCCCTTGCCGACGTACAATCCTTCTCTCCGCCATCACCCCTTACCCTGCTATCCCAGTTATTTAACTCTGGTATCCCTTCCCCATTCGCTAAAAGCACGCCAATAATCTTATCCCCTACGCCAACTATACAATTATCCTTACTGACTCTCATGGAACCTACTGCCCAATGCATGCCACCTCGTAACCACTTCTTTGCGCCAAAGTGGGACGAAGCAAAACCTAGGGAACTCACTCAATACTTCAAGGAGTTAGAATACCTCTTCAGGAACTGCGGTATTACCGACCACACTCAAATGAAGGAATATGCAGCAAGATACGTTATGTACAATACTGCCGAGACTTGGACTGGCCTCCCTGAGTTTGTGGCAACCACTATACCTATTGGCGACCAGGTCGCTACTGCTATATCTTACAAAAACTGGAAAGAAGCTGTAATCTGCTTGTACCCTGGCGTGGAAGAGTCGACGCGCTACACAGTGAACGAGCTACACCAGTTGGTCCAGGACAATTTCGACCTTAGCGCATATACTCTTGGCACCTTCTTGACGTACTACCGAGAATTCCAAAAGATTTCTTGGTGGCTACTTCAACACAGCAAGATCCACGCTAATGAGGAATGATGCTTATTCCAACAAGGGATCTGTCACGACCTGCTACCGACCTCTGGGACTCAGCCCTGGCCCTGGGACTCCAACCCTTCCAAAACCACCCCCACGACCGCCCCAGGCCCGGACCGCTACCCAGCCAACCCTCCCTGGCCATCACCAGCCATCACCACCCGTCAGCGCCACCAGCCACCGCCACCTGCAGCATCCTCGGCCATCACTGCCCATCACCGCCCGTTGCCACCACAGCCACCGCCACTTGTGGCACCTCCCGGCCATCACCGCTGTGACCGCCACATCAGCACCGGGTCTCAGCTATCATGCCACATCAGCACCGGCACCACCTGTCAACCCCGGCCTGCGCCGAGACCCCCATCACGCATCATGATCACGCATCACTGCTGCTGACCTCTGCATGCCACGCCCTGCTCCTGCTCCCTCCTCACCGCCCCACCACTGTGGGTCTCTGCGCTTCCAGTGCAAGACCTCTGCGCCGTGTGACATGTTTTAACCTTGCCCCGCATGGCCCCCGGGTCTCACCCCAAGCCCCGGCGCTGTGACCCGCTGCTGGAACCCGGGCCTGAGCCCCAGGCCATATGTACTGCGTAGTATATAAGTCGTAGAGTAGTAAGTAGGTACCCTAGTCTTGATATTACCGTAACCCATCTTGTCTGTTGCGTTTGTCTCTGTTTTGTTTTCTCATGCGTCCCAGTCTTGTTACTTTTACTTGCTTCTTTTCTCATCGTACTCATCTCGTTTCGTCTCTCTGTCTTGTCTCCACTTGTCTTGTACTTCCAATCTATTCTCATTGTTCTCCTTTCTCTTTTCCAATCTAAGTTCTCTTGACTCTCCGTTCCCAGCTCCTCTCTTTGACTTAATCGTTTCCATCTCCTGTTATCTTATCCATCCTCTCGCAACCCCAGGACTCGCGCCAAGCCCTGGCACTTGTCCTTCACCCTCCCTGGCACTCGTCTCGCTCACCGGCGCTACCGGCGCTCCCCCACACACTGCCCCCGCCCCGTTTTGGTCTCCTACGCCTTGCGCTCCTCCTGGTGCTCTGTGTTTGTGTATGTAAGGGCGACCTCCGGGAGTTGCGGCTCAATCACACAACTAGCAGAGGGAAATCCAAAGTTGTATTAGACAGGGT